>CAHIKZ030000598.1:600000-602500 GCA_903632075.3 Acanthosepion pharaonis
TAAAAGCAAAATTGTTCAAATCTTGAAATAGCATAATTATCCATCCCACATATATATATCTATATCGCTTTTAATATCTAAAAAAAACATTAAACTAATTGAGTTTCTTTTTTCCAGGTTTTCATTTAACATGTTGAGTCATCTTGAGAAAATCTTTCCTAAGAATCACTGAAAATCCCTTTGAATCATTCAGCTAAAAGAGAATAGAATCGCTTTCTGTCAGATCCACTATGTTTTCCTAACTGAGCAATGGTGAGAGGAAAAGATCATTCAGACCTTCAGTAATGGTACCGACATTCATACTCTGACTTCTATCTTCAAAGCCCATTCAAGAAACATCAAGAGAACAGTGAATAAGTTTAAAAAAGAGCGAACAATAGAGATGAAAACTGGATCGGGAGGTCGCAACAGGAAAATGGATCATCATTTCAACTTAAAGCCAAAGAGTTCAATAAGAAAAGATCCAACTCCATTCATAAGACGTTTTTCAGCTCTGACAATCCAAGGAGCAGTGAAAAAATACTTCAAAATGTTTCCGTACGTGAAACGTGTGAGGCACCATTTTACTCTAGGACAGAAAGTTAGAAGGTTAGAGAGGACAATTATCATCTTGAATAAGTTGGAAAACGATCTTGGAATAATATATATATATATATATATATATATATAATTCGCAGACAGTACTGTTTCGCTGCATCACAGCTACTCAGTGCGACTAGACATCCGAATTCCTCATGCCAGGATCGAAACTTAACTTATTTGGTGTCAATCAGAACTTCTATTAATGAGTTATCTTCACTCGGTAGAGTTACACAGCTAAATCTAGCGTATTGTTTTAGGAATGTAAACAAATGCCAATCAACCGAAGTGCTCCATTCATTTTACTGAAGAGCTTTGCATTAGCGCAGAAGGCTTTGTTTATAGAATTAGCTTATCACTCAACAGTGCTCAATTGAAATATATTTTCAAGAGTGGAACTTAATTTCAATTCTTCATTAGCTCCCAATCTTTAGCTATGATTAATTAATGATGAACATGTCATTTTCATTTATGATCGATTTCATCACGATATTTCTGTTAAGCTTAGGGAGTAATTATACACTCCTATTACACAAAGTAGAGTCCAATAGTGTTATAAAAACCTCGGAGAAATCCAGTAATATATCATTATTCATTTCTAAGATACAAGGTTTCAGAGCTTAATCTAACAATGGAACAATTTTGCTTTTACACGATTTGGACAATTTTGCTGTTACACCCAAGAGATGTCAAGCATGTCGCACAAAACTTCCATAAATATTTAAACTGATAGCTGTATACAAACATATTCTTAGATCAATGGTTAAAAAAGTCTTTGAGTTAATGAAGTATATGGGGATTAGCGAAGACTATCTTTGTAAACTGGCGCTACAGAATCGTAAACAAAAAAATGAACTAATTAAGAGAAACCATTTACTTGATGACTCAACAGCAGTAATAACTACGATGCATATTACATGTAACTGGATCAGAAGGTCACAACAGCAAGAGGGATTGTCGTTTCAACTTAGAGTTAAATATATTCTTATCATTCACAGTAGAGTCCAATAGTCTTATAAAAACCTCCGAGAATTCCAGTAAGATATCTTTAATCATTTCTAAGATACAACGGTTCAGAGCTTAATATAACAATTAGACAATTTTACTGTTACACGGTTTGGTCAATTCTTCTATTACTGTCAGTAGATGTCATGCATGTCGCTCAAACCTTCCATAAGAATCTAAACTATTAGCGGTATACAAACATATTCTTAGATCAATGGGTAAAAAGGTCTTAGTGAAATGAAGTACCTGGATTTTGGCGAAGACCACCTTTGTAAACTGGCGCTACAGAATCATAAACAAAGAACTGCGCTATGTAAGAGCAACCACAACACTTAGGGACTATCAACAACAGCAACAACTAAAATGGATAGCACATGTAACTTGAAGGGAACATAATGGCATAAACAACTTTCGACAGAATTTCTAATAAAGGCTTAGCGTACAACATTACCATCAATAGTAAAAAGAGCGATAACAGCTACTGGACTTGAGAAACCTATTTTCCTAAAAAGTGTTTTAATAGAAAGGTTGTTTAAATTTCAACCGCTACTAGTAATGACTGATCGGTCAATATATGTCAAGATTTTCCTTATAAGGAAACGGCTAGAGTATCACTGCCCTATATATATATATATATATATATATATATATATATATATATATATATATATATATATATAGATAGATAGATAGATAGATAGATAGATAGATAACTAGACTCGTTTTCGAAAAACCCTCGAATTTTTGATTTGCTAATCAAATCAATCTCGAGGGAAAAAAGGTTTTAAAAAAGAAAGATCTACAAACATGAACTTCTGCCGACAAAAAAATCGCACAGATGCAGGTCTGAAGCCCAAAGAAAAAAACCCGATACGAGTAACAACTAACTAACAAAAGAGCTCAATACAACCGTAGA
>CAHIKZ030000598.1:607500-625000 GCA_903632075.3 Acanthosepion pharaonis
AATCATAGAGAAGCCACCAACATTAAATTCAGTGTCTTTCGACATAGGGAATCATACATTGTTTAAGATAAAAGAATCAGGTATATACATATATACACACATAAAAATTTCAGTTTGACATAACGTCACCTTCGGTAACTTGAAATTGGTTCCAACAAATGAGCGAACGCCGGAATTAAAAACAGCTGCGTATATATATATATATATGAGTCCATCGTGACACAGAAATTACTGTTTCGAAACTTAACTCAAGTCCTAGTTGGCGGTGAAGAAGAGAATTCATACCTTTCCCAAGGTTATTAGCACGTAACTGAATGCAACGGACTCGACTGGAATTCGAACTCAACTCTCCGATTTTTCAATCTGAGCTGCTATACGTTACTCTATCATGTCACCTTGGAAAAATGTTTCTCAGAAAACAGTAAATACATTCATCGTTAATCATACTCAATATGATCATATTTTCGACTTAGAAAAAGTATTTTTAATTAAAATGTGTTATTATTTTTGAAAAGGAAAATGTTGATGTTCTAAGCGTAGTTTAGATGAAAGTATGGCACCCAGAGAGGATTTAACTCAATATTCGGATTACTTCGGAAGTGTGCTGGTCAAACTCTCTGCCACCGGGCAGAGACGATCCTCGGATGAGATTATGTCGAAGTGCAGAGTCTCCTGTCGGGAGAATGCTACCCGACCACGTTTTTTACGTAGTCTATGGGGAATTTTTGGCAAATCCTACGGGCTCGGTACCCCAAAATTAACTCGCTCTTCTGCCACATCCGACCGCGTGGAGTGGTAAGTGAATATCTCACTTCTTATTTGTAACTGTTCCACCGAGAAAAGCTTGCTAACCATTACCCCACGTCCGGGTGCCCTCAAAAGTGATTTTCTAAGCGTAGCTTAGATGTGGCACAATGTGTAAAGTGTGAACTACTCAGTGAGAATCAAATTCACTGCTCAGTCGTAATTGATCTAGCGAGACAAGCTTGCAAACCGTTACACCACGTCTAAGTGCGCAATATGATTTTCAAAGCGTAGCTGAGATGTGGCATAAGACCTAAATATGGTTGTAGCCAGTGAGGATCGAACTCACTATTCAGTCGTAAATGTTGTAACAAGACAAGCTTACTAAGCATTAACCCACATCAAAGTTCTCCTTTTTGAAAAGAAAATGTACTAAAAACGCAGTAACCAAGTCAAAAATTATCTTCACTTTTGTTATAACATAGCATTAGGTTTGTAACACGGCCTTCTGCATACTCGTGATTATAGTTGATTCTGTTGGGGGTCACATGATGGAAGTTTGGGTTTGATCGATTCCTTGTTGTTACAGTGTAAACGTGACCGCTCCACTAGCAGTGTGCACCGAGGAGGAACGAAGAGCACTGATCTAAATCTGCAGAAAACATGCTACCTTATCGATGATAGCCACTGTTTCGCTCTTACCATCTCTCGATCATTTTGAACCTTCTCCTCAGTGGTGGAGGTTGACGGTCCTCCTCCTCCTTCTTTGGCCGCCACGCTTCTGAGGTCACTCTTAAATATCTCGATCCAATCATACACATTGCTTCGCCGTAGAGCATTGTCGCCCTCACTTATTAAAAGCCACTGACGAATTTCAGCTCCTGAAACACATTCCGACCAGAGAAATATAATGTAAAAAAATATGTATATGGGCTTGTATAAGTATATGTGGATATATTTGTATATGTATATATATCTGTATATGTGTACATGTATACGCGGACACGTGTGTGAATCTCTATCTATAAAAGGCAGGATGTGTGTGTGTGTGTAACGAATGCACGGATTTGCACCAAAATTTACATGCACATGCTCCAAGTTAGCGGGAAGGCCAACTCCCATCGATAGTGGAAATAATTGATTTTTTCATGCTTCTACGGCAGTTTTCATGTAGTTTGAGACCATTTTCTACTGGCCAGAGTGAGAGCCTATAGCTGGCTGCCACGAATAGGCAGGAAGATTCTATCGGCCAGCGTGAGAGCCAACAGCTGACTGACACGAATTTTAACAAGCATGCTAGCATGCAAAAAAATTGATAGCTGCATTCGTCACAAGTGGGAAAAATTTAAATCTGCATGGCACTTTACTCCAATTGGCTCATTCGCTTGATTAAACTCAACGTTGATTCTGATTCCGCAGAACTGGGTTGGGTGCGAAAAAGTATTTGTTGTTAACATTCTTTTTTCATTCGGTTTTTCCAGTTACGAGTTCTTTTTTTAAAGCTGATCGTTTTGTGTTCATTTTGTTTAGTTCTTTTTTTGTAACAGATTTAATATTTAGTATAGAGCTTAGAATAAATTCGCAGTGTGAGATAGGCAAGAAGTAAGGCATGTAGCAACATCAGCACGGCAAAGGGCACTCCTTTAAAGGCAAGAAAGGGCAAAAATATTTTAAGTCAAGTGATAGCGATTGCTGTATGAATCGTACGATTTTTGATCAAGCACGGGCAACGCCGGGCCATGCTACTAGTATGTATATATGTGTGTGTTTATTTGTAACGTTTGGTAGGTATATGTGCATATATATATATATATCGATTCATGTGTATGGGGTTGCTTATAGATTTGTATATGTATATGTGCATATATGTATTTACGAAATTATATATGTGGTGTATATGAATAGTTGTATGCATATATATGTATATATGCGTGTATGTTTGTATCAATAAAGATTTAATATAAAGACAGAAATTTCTTTATTACCTTCTAATCTTACCTCATCTTGAAATAATCTCTAATTAGACTTGAAAAATTAGAAAATTTACTCACCTGGAGATAATCTCAATTTAAATTGATCACTTAGATTTAAATTAAAAAAAATATTAATCCTTAACCATTATTCACGATATTAAAAATATTAAAATTAATATTTTTTTTAAAATTTAATCACTTAATTCACTATCCAACGTTAACTGTAAAATTTAAGAGAAAACTTAAATATGTATAAAGATGGAGGAGTGTGGAAATATGTATATGTACGTGTAAATATTTGTGTATGTATGTGTATGCATACCAATGTGTAGCGTTACATGTGTATGTGGTTATATATATAATTGTACATGTATACGAATATATGCGTATGTGTATTTACGCAAATATGTATGTAAACTCTTTTGTTATTACCTTCAAATCTTATTTCATATTGATTTAAAACTTAAACTTTAATTAAGAAATATTTCTAATCTAAAAATAGCTTCAGATTAAATTGATGAATTAGATTTTACCCTGTTATTCACAATATTAAACTATTACTATTAGTAATTTTTTGTTTTTATTTTTATATTTGTTTATTAATATAATATTCAGTTTATATTAGGCTGGTGCAAAAATAATGACGTAATAATGTCGTTTTTGAGATATTTTTTAACGTCAAAAAACGGCATTATTAAGTCATTATTTTTGCACCAACCTAATATTAAATCCCTAAATTATATTGTGGAGAAGTTACATATTTAAATTAATATTAAGAATTAAATCTAGTTTAATTGTGGAGTATTTAGACATTTAAATTACTATCAAACGTTAAAATCTGTTTTTCTAAATTGCATCAAGATATACCACCCTCCCCTTTTTTTTCAAAACCCTACGCCCATCACTTATTTCTTATCTCTTTACTTCCCCATATTTTTTTCTTTTTTTCCCATATTATTTCCGCTGAGTTGACCGATTATATAAGTCAATAGCTGATCCTTACCCCCCTCCTCCTCAATATTAAGTATTGTAATAAAAATAGTTTTAAAATATATTTTTAACTCTCTCTTCCCTCTCTAATTTCCACCATGTCTCTCACACTATCCCTCACCACCCTCTATGTCCCCTTATATAAGCTTAATACTACCATTCAAAAGTGTAAATTTTAAATCCGTTTTTCACCCTTGAAAGTGAAGTCTGAAGATGCAGAGAAAAATAAATTGGTGAAATAAATTATAACAATGGAACCTTAAAGTGGCCTGTGTCTTGCTTTAAATTAAATTATTCGTTCTGACTTAACATTGAGCTCTCCGAATGTCATCCTCCTTGGGATTATCCATGCTGATTACCAAGATTTTCGTTACTTAGAGATACAAATACATATATATATATATATATATATATATATATATATATATATATATTTGTATCTATAATAACGAATATATATATATATATATATATATATATATATATATATATATACATTCATTACTCTTGCACAATACGCGGTCTCCTTTGTAAATCACTAGTGGGTCTTAATTGCCAGTTAACATTATCGCACAAAATGTCATAGCTGAATCAATTAAGTTCTCAGATCCTCATACGTCGAAAGCGACAGGAGAGTCCATTATAATAAATATATATATATATGTCCTGGAAAGGGTATATAACCAAGTAGAGTATGGTAGCAGTAATCGACTGGTACGCATTGTAGTCGCAGGTAAGAAGTGTAGATCAATGGCGTAGTCCAATGGGCGTCGTTATAGACTTAGCTCTCAGACTCTGTCGTACCTACATGTCCGTCGGTATTTATGACGGACACCAGCCAATCATATTCAATGAGGGGGAACACAGGTGTACATATTCCATTATATATATATATATATATATATATATATATATATATATATATATATATATATGTGTGTGTGTGTGTGTGTGTGTGTGTGTGTGTGTGTGTGTATTTCTATGTAGTCATAAAATAAAGTAACAATTTATATATATATATATATATATATATATATATATATATATATATATATATATAATTTAAATATAGTAGGTCGATAAAAGAAATTCGAGAGTTAAAAAGCAACAAAACTAATAATAGTGGTAAGAAAATTAATAATATTTATTGTATATTATTAGGGCTTTTACCAAATGGAGGGATAATCAGAAAGAGTTTAAGAATCAGAATTTTCGGAGACACTTCTGTCATTTTCTAAATACAGATTCTTAACCTTTTTCTCTTTATGCTTTCATGTGGTCACAAGTCTTGTTCTGCATTTAAATTCATAAAGTCTAGGTACCTTGGCTAAGCGATCATCCCTACATATGCCATGGAATTTTTTTATGGAAATGGCAGAGGAAGGCACCTTTCTAGAAGTGGGAAATTGACTTAAGATATGATCAGGACCATGGCTAAGACTACCAACTGCCCATACTTAGAATATTGCTGCCACATATTGTATGGTGCTTATGCTAATTTTCTAACGGATGTGCAAGAATTAGAAATAGAAAAATTACTAATGACCCTGAATAAAAAAGTAATCAGGAAGAGCGGAGCTAGCGATTGACATTGCATTTAAATTTGATCCCTCTATCCTGAACAATATTTAGTCCCCTTCTGCCTGAGCTCCTGAGTCAAAATTCGCAAATAATTGATATGTTAATGTTTTATGGTAATTATACAAATGTGACGTCGTCCCCCGATCGCAGCGCCAACTGTGACGTTCTATCCTGATCTAGCACGGCGCCAGTTGTGACGTGGCCGTTCCAGGGTCCTATCCCGGTCACGACACCAGTTGTGACGTCCCTAAACAGCACCAATTGTGACGTCTTCGCCGCGGCGCCAGCTGTTCGCTCCTCGCTGCTCCGTTCGGGTGTCGCTGCTCCAAACGTGACGTCCGCCTCTCGCGTCAGTCGTGTTGTCTCGTCCTGTGACGACCAACTGGCTTGGTATCGGTCGTGGCACCCAAATGTGACGTTCTAACCTCTTGGTGATTCGGGTGGGAATCTGGTTAGATTTCATATCAGCCTCGTCGTTCCCAACTCGCTTCCAACGCCTGGTTACCAAGGTAACTGCATTGATCTCCAGTCTGCCTACCCACGTTGTGAATTGATCTTAGACAGACGAGATCAAACAGTGGTTGGGGCCGTAATGCAAACTGAGTTCAACGGGGGTGATAACACACAAATATGCATAAAAGAAAAGAAAATGAAAACTCAAAAAGTTCAAAGTATCAAAGAAAGAGGTAACAAACTTTATGTCTAGTTGTTCGATACATAGGACTGCATCTATCTCCCGACCCGTTCTGTGGATTGTGACACGTCGTTTCCGCTAGGCAGGTTTTAACGCTTCAAGTTGTTTGCTCTCTAAGAAATTGGTGTTTCGGTGTGTCTTTGGACGAAAGTCGAAAAACTTATTTCGGTGGTCTGGTTCTAAGTCGCTCTTCAAAATAATTGTTTTTGGGTTGAGAGGAGTCCGGAATTCTGCGTGAATCTTGGTCAGCTATCTCGAGGCGAACTTCAACTCTCCGCCAGGGGAAACTCAACTCTGCTCTGCCAGGGCCCGAACTGATTTCTGCCTGTTGGAGCCTCGTTTTTTATTGACGCCGGCCAAAACCGGGGTGGTTCTCTTGGCGTCGGGGGGTTTCTCGATAATTCTAAATACATATCCACCGCTTTTATTTCTGGTTACGGATTTTCCACTCTTTTCCATTTTTGGGAACCCTTTCTCACTCCCACTTTCTCACCATACCTCTGAGGGGCGTGAACTGCCCTCCCCACTTCTTCGTGGCAGCTTCTCATACTTATACTCTGGATGGGGCGTCGACAGCCTTCTTCGTGCGTCACTTGATCACTCTCGGCCAATGAGGTCTTGGTCGGGTATCTTTCCTCCTCCTTCGTGCGTCACGTGATCACCACTTGACCAATGATGTCTTAGTCGGGCGTGAACAATCCGTGGCTTTGTTTCGGGAAAAAAAAATACCTTGCTTAACTAAAAAAAAAATAATTATCTCTTCTCTTTCCTTTTTCTTCCTTTTCAATCGCCGTTATCATTTCTCTAGCCACGAACGGACAATATGACAACTCTTTGTTTTCCACGTGGTTTTTGTCAGGTAGTTTATCGCTAATTTATCAAGATGGTTGGTTTTCGTAACATGGGTTCAGAAAAGAAATATCCCCAAAATTTTCAGTCAGTCTGTCGCCTCCAAGGAAGAAATAAAAACACTTCTGGTTCCCATTCATTTTCATTCGGTACATATGTCTGATAACATAATTTTATTATCGCAGGGCAAAGTGGTCTCGTCGAAAAGAATTCAGTCAGCTGCACTGCTTGGGTGGGATTTAATTTTTCATATCTGTCCAAAGACCTTTTTAGTGGCCTGTTTCTCGTTACTTATCGAAATAGCATTTTCACTTGAATTTTTCCTAGGCAGTGGTCCAGCCATTCGTTTACGCACCTAGATAACGTAGCCGTTATCCAAAACACATCTGGTTCCTTCTTTCTTTTCCTTTTCCCCTTTTTTTTTTACTCAGAAATTCCCTGTCATTGTAATGACACACTTTTTCACTTGTTACTTATCAATATTTTCATTGTCTCTTAGGCCATGTGTGTGGCTGTTTTATCACCTACGATTCGTCTCGCCTTTCTTTCTGCCTTCCTTTCTTTCTCTTTCTTTCTCTGCCTCGTAAATGGTGCCACACAAATAGTTACAGGTATTTACCCACCGTTCAACCAGTGGCTGGCCATTAAGTCATTCTTCTCTACCACCGTTCAACCGGTGGCTGGGCATTAAGTCATTTTTCTCTACCACTGTTCAACCGGTGGCTGGACATTAAGTCATTTTTCTCTACCACTGTTCAAACGGTGGCTGGGCTTTAGGAGATTTTTCTCTACCACCGGAAAAGCGGTGGTCATGGCTCAAAGGGTTAAAATTGACAGAAAACATGGAGCCGGAAGGGTGTTCCCCAAGTGGGAAGTGCGAGAAAAGAAACTGTTAGCACAGGATTTACGGTTGACTCTAACCAGCTCAATTGTATAAATTGACGAGATCTCGACGACAGTCTAGTACTGTGTTTAAATTCCTAGCGTCTAGGTACCATAGTGAAGAGTTCATACGAATAATTACCATGAAGGTATTTATAAAAAAAAACACAGAGACGTAACCTTTCAGCGGCGGAAAAGTGACTGAAACCGACCCGCCAGATTAGGAAAGATAATATTCCTGGCATTTAAACAACAAAACAATTAAAAATAATTAAAAACTAATTTTTATTAGCATTTAATTTTTATTAAACGTTGGGTTTGGTTCGCCAAATTCTAAAAATGCTTGTCTGAAATGAGTTTCTTTGGATTTAAGAAAAGAATCTCATGGTAAACAGCATGAAAAATATTACTGTTTTATTTATTTATTTTTTTTTTTTATAATTTTATCTTAATCCCTTTTTTTATTTGTATATTATTTCCGTTGCAAGACGAAAAAAACTAACCAACGGACTTGTTGTCAATCACTCGTTATCGCAAATAAGTAACAATGAAATTAACTGATTCAGATATAACGGTTATCTCCCTTTAATTTTCAAACTTTTGATTTTTCTGTGAAGTGAATTATTTAGGGAATTAAAGCTTCGATTTAACGGATTTGATGAAAATAGTTTTCGAACATCATTCGTTATTATGAACGCGACCCATTGATAATAATAATAATAATAAATGCGGCTGTTATTTCTTTATAATATTCAGCTGCCAGGCAAACTGGATCCCAAAATGGCAAATGCATATGCAATATAATGGCGCCCAACATCACAAGTCCCCCCTTTCCTTTCCTATTCTTAAATTATCTTTTTTCCGTTTATCATATGGCGAATAACGTCACATTCTCATTCTATACGACGACTACCATTAAATTAATTACTAATATCATTCTATAATGTATGTGCTTTCTACCACGCTTGAAGCTTCTACTAAGACCATCACTTAATGGATTTTATGGAATCGTGGTACGAGACAAGCGATAATGATGGCTATCCCTGTTGGATTCACTTCATCAATTTAACAGGATTCATCAACATATGACTGTTACTACCACAGCTAATGTCTTCGGCAACTATTGATGCTACTAGAACTTCTGCTATATAGTCACGGCTCTATTTTCTCGCCGCTGACGTAGATTGTAAATGAATAAAAACATAAAAACGAACAAGAATTCTGATTCCATCAGTAGCAGCAGTACAGGTGTCAGTCGCTGTAGTCGCGGCTGTATGCAGTAGTTACAGAAGTAGCCGTCTTTATCTTCCATTTTTCGTATTTTCTTTTCTTTTCTTTTTAAAGGAAAGTAGCGCAAAACTGCACATCGAAAAACAGATGGCTGAAGGTCACGTGATTAAAACGGCCAACCAATCACGTTATTCGTCTGCGTTGGCGAATAAAGCTTCTTCGTTCTTTTTTCATTGTTTCTTTGCATTCTCTGTCCATTCTTTTCTCTCTATCATTTTTTTTTTTTAAACAGTAAGGTTCACTCTATATAAGGCCCGTGGCCACTCGATCTAGAGGTTTACGCTAAGGGATAGTTTATAAGGATATGAGGAGAAAATGACTGTTAAATTTAGACTTGAACAGGTTAAGATTGTAGTGATCGGAGAAACATCTTTTGGGGGGTCTGTTCAACGATGATTCATGGGAAGAAGCTGTTTGAGTGGAACTTCTCGCCGATGGAATACGGGGGGAATTATGCTAGTAGCGCGACGCGTCTTAAACGTGAAAAGTAGACGTCACTGAACCAAGGAATTGATGTATGTCCGAGACATTTACATGAAAATATCGATAGACCAGTGAGAGGTTCGCCACATCCAGCCTGTGAGAGAGAGGTTGGGTGATGGGAAATATTTCCTCTCCAACGAGGACACGAAGGCAATTTTTTAAAAAAAGATATTAGTGGTTTAGTTTTAATTTTTACTTTTGCAGTAAGGTTCACCTTGTCCAAGGCCCGGAATACATTCGAGATAGAGGGTTACGCTAAGTGGTAGTTCATAGGAATATGAGAAGACAATTGTAGTGATCGGAGAAACATCCTCTTGGGAGTCTCTTCCACGGTGCTTCCCGGGAAGAAAGTGTTTGAGTGGAAATTCTCGACGATGGAATTCCCGGGTAATGTGGATGGTTTACTGTCATGTAATTGGCGTGGCGGGTCCTAACCGGGAAGTTTAGACGTAGCGGAACCAAAGAATTGTTGTTTATCCGAGAAATTTACATGAAAATATCGATAGACCAGTGAGACCCTCGCCACATCCCGCCCGTGAGAGAGAAGTTGAAGGGTGGAAAATATTTCCCCTCTAACAAGGACACGACGGTGATTTTTTTTAAAGTTTTGTACAAGGCCCAGCGTCCATTCAAGATAAAGGGTTACGCTCAGTGGTAGTCTATATGAATATTGTTAAGGGGTCCACCCCTTTTTATACAAGTGGACTCGCCTAGTGTGTACTTGTACTGCTGCCGGTGAATACCCGGAAGTGAGGAAGTGAGAGAGTGAGAGAGTGAGTGTGTGAGGTAACCGCTTTCTAGGAGTCACAGTTGCGAGCACGTAGACTCAGAAGGAAGTCATACTTCGGTACTGAATTTCCCAGACTGTATATATATATTATTATTGCTACTAACCGCATTTCTGGATCTACTAACCGTATTACCAATAGTATTATTGCGTTAATACATTTATTTGCTATATTTCATTCCTGAGTTTGTCATTCATTTTGAGACCGGATTTCATCCCGGAATCCACAACAAATATGAAGAGAAGATAACGGTTAACTCTAAATTTGAACAGGTGAAGATTGTAGTGATCGAGGAATATTGTTAAGGGGTCCACCCCTTTTTATACAAGTGGACTTTCCTAGTGTGTACTTGTACTGCTGCCGGTGAATTCTGTTTTTTCCTTTTTTCTTGCTGGGGGTCTGTTCCCTTCTTTCTGGCTAGGGGTCTGTTCCCTTCTTTCTTCCTGGGGGTCTGTTCCCTTCTTTCTTCCTGGGTGTCTGTTCCACCGTGCTTTGCGGAAAGAAGATGTGTGATTGGAACTTAGTTCTCGCCGGTGAAATACGGAGGAAATGAGGGTGGATTGCTACAGTGTGAGTAGCATGGTGGGTCCTAGTCGTGGAGGTTAGCCCTGGTAGAACTGAGGGATATAGCTCGTCCGAGCACTTTCCATTGTAGTAGCGATAGAGCAGTAAGAAACGCACCACTTCTCGCCTGTATCAGAAAAGTTGGAATGTGGAAATTAATTCTTCTCCAAAGACCTCTTTTCGTTTCTTTCCTTCTAAATCTTTCTTTCTTTCTTTCTTTCTTTCTTTCTTTCTTTCTTTCTTTCTTTCTTTTATTTCCTCGTTTAAATTTCTTTTCGTTCTTTTCTTTCCATTTGTTTCCTTTTTTTCATCTTTCTCGTCTCTTACTCTGTTTTTTCCTTCTTTCTTTCTGTTATACCAGAACATGCCCATTCAATTGTTAATAGACTCTCCCACAGATAATGAGTAGTAGTAGTAGCAGTCGCCAGGGGGCTCAGTGAGTTGGTCTGATTTCAGTCTGAAGTCGGACAACCAGCTGACCGGTTGAACTCTCTGCCTTCGGGCGGAAAGGAACCCGAAGTAGGCTAAGCCGTAGGGCGGAGTCTCTTTCGGGGAGGTAAACCGGCCCTGAACCTGTTTATATAGGTTCAATGGGCATATTTTTGGCCGAGCCTACGGGCTCGGGAACCCCACATTAAACTCGGTCTTGTGCCACATGTGACTGCGTGGGGCAGTGACTAAATAGACTCAGTGAGTTGGTCTGAGTTCAGTCTGAAGTCGGACAACCAGCTGACCGGTTGAACTCTCTGCCTTCGGCCGGGAAGGAACCCAAAAGGGGCTACGCCGAAGGGCGGATTCTCTTTCGGGGAGGTAAGCCGATCCTGAACCCGTTTATACGGGTTTTAAAAGGGCATATTTTTGGCTGAGCCCACGGGCTCGGAGATCACACGTTAAACCGGCCTTGTGCCACATGATGCCCTCGTGGGTGGGGGTGACTGAATATCGTCAGTGGAGTTGGTGTGTTAGTCGATATCGGACATTAAAGTATCAACCACCACAACTAGATTGCTGCGTCATTAACTTTTATTTCAAGTTCCTAACGTTTTGTACGTCGAACCTTTTTAGGACCGACTTAGTGAAATACAAGTCTCCACTGTGAAAGCGACTCTACAACACTTTCTGTCTTTGTTTCTTCTTCGCTATATCATGACTTTTCAGAACGATGCCTTTCCACAAATTCCTATATTTTACAAATCTTAGTAGGGTTGTCTTGTCCAACATCCCACACACTCCCTTTTCTGTCACATTTACACACACTCGTTAGGTACTTAATTCCCGGTTTCCCCCATGTGCTTCTCGTCGTCAATATCTTCAGCGAGTGTCAAATTCTCCAACCTCCTTTCCTCATTACGTTTCGAAGTAATTTTAATTTTCTCTTTCTGATTCTTTAATTTTCCTTAAATCTTCCTCGTTGCTCACATGTTCAATCCATGTTATTCCTAGCATCTCTCTGTAAAACCATATTTTGGTTGGCTGAAATCTGTTTTTGATCTTTTTGGAAATACAGGAATAGATAGATAGAAGAAAGACAGACGCAAAGAAAAAACTACTACATATATATATATATATATATATATATATATATTCATGAATGATTCATACAAAAACAAATACAAAGGTTAATGATTTAATTGGCGAGAAATCCATCGTCGCGAACAATTCAAATAATATACAAAAACCCCGAACCTGTTATAAATGAAAAGATCACTGTTTTTATAAATTTCTGTTGCATTAGTTCTTATTTTTACTACAAGCTTTCGTCTGTTCCTACAGACATCTTCAGGAATGGAATAGATGTTGCTCTTGTTTTTTTCTCTTAGTAATAAGAGGACAACGAAAATATATGTATTGTTGTATCCGAAAATGCTATTGGAAATGAGTTATTGTTATTGGAGCGTGCAGTAGCAACGCTGAGTTTGATTTTAAATTTTTTACAGTTGTGCGTTCATGTACAAATATGGTGATGAACGAATTTTTTACTGGTAAATTTTCTGTCAAAGTGGCATGAACTATATTGTTCAATAATTACAGTAATGTCGCACTTATTATCCAAAAGTTGCACTTGGATCAGTTATTTTAATTTCAGTAAAGTTGCGATTAATTTACAAATTCATGAATTATTCATACAAAGATTTTTGTATGAATAATTTGTAAATTAATTGCACCTTTATTGACCTTTATTGAAATATATATATATATATATATATATATATATATATATAAAGAACTAATGGATTTATTTTTAATAAGACTTTCTTATTGCTTCAAACAGTCACTTCGTATTTGAAATAGATGCCCCATTTTTATTTACTAAAGGGTGTATTCCTTCTATCGGTCTGAGCATTCGAGAAATGCTGCTAAATGTGCTCTCAAGGAGGAATTGAATCTACGTCAAGGAAAAAAAGACCACCGTTTTATCCGGTGTGCTTTACCGTTCGGACACAAAGAACAGTCACAGTAAGCAAATGTAATAGATAGATAGATAGATAGATAGATAGATAGATAGATAGATAGATATGCACCGACTGAAAGGACGTACAAAAATAGCTAGCTAGCTAGCTAGATAGATAGATATATAGATAGATAGATAGATAGATAGATAGATAGATAGATAGATAGATATGCACCGACTGAAAGGACGTACAAAAATAGCTAGCTAGCTTGCTAGATAGATAGATAGATAGATAGATAGATAGATTGATAGATAGATAGATAGATAGATAGATATGCACCGACTGAAAGGACATACAAAAATAGCTAGCTAGCTAGCTAGCTAGCTAGATAGATAGATAGATATGCACCGACTGAAAGGACGTACAAAAATAGCTAGCTAGCTATATAGATAGATAGATAGATAGATAGATAGATAGATAGATAGATATTGGGTTGTCCGGGTTATGCATGTCAATTTTTAAGGGAGTTTAAAACACAAAACAAAATTAAGCCATTAACCTTTTTTCCATTTTTTCCTTCAACTTCAAGATTCCATCTTCTCAGAATTTCGGTGGTTCATTAGCAAAGAACTCATTTTTTATGTCATCGAAAGAATTAAACTTTTTACCATAGAGATTATTTTGCAAGAACCTGAATAAATGAAAATCCGAAGATCAATAGCTAGTAAATATGGCGGGTGTGATACCACATCCTAGCAAATAATTTTTCCTGGGTCGCCAAAGAAACATGAGGTCTGGCACTATCCTGATGGAAAACATCATCTTTCCTCTTCGCCAATTCTGTACCTATTTTTTCTTTAACTGCTGCCTTTAATTCGTCCAGTTGTGAGCATTACTTTTAAAAATCAATTCACTGGTTACCTGACAGGTGCTCGTAGTACAGGATTCCTTTCCAATGATACCACGATGCACAGGATGACTTTCTTAGGATTAAGGCCTCCTTTCGAGATGACTAAATGACTCATGTCGCTTACCCTATATCGCTTACTGCTGCCATCGTCACGAAATGGATCCTTGAAGAAATGGAGAGTTTTATACTTCAGAAATAATTCTAAGAAAAACCTAATAAGCAGACCTGGTTCATCCCTCAATGCTTTGGTTTAGTTTCGTTTGTTTTACGGATTATCAACCTCAATCGGTTATTTAATGCCGACAAAATTTTTATTGCTGGTAATAATTCGGTTTGTCAAAAATCTATTTCTTGCAATATTTTTCCTTCAAAAATGTATTCCTAGTAATATTTTCTTTTCAAAAATTTTCTCAAAACATTTTACTGGTAATAGTTTTTTTTTCTTGAAAGATTTATTGCTGTTAATTTTTTTAAAGTATTTCTAGTTTAGTTTGGTTTGTTTTATGGCATATCAACCACAATGGCTTATTTAATGCCGACAAAATTTTTATTGCCGGTAATATTTTGTTTTGTCAAAAATCTATTTCTGGTAATATATTTCCTCCAAAAATTTATTGCTAGTAATATTTATTTTTTATAAACATTGTTGGTAATATTTTTTTTCAAAAATGTATTGCTGGTAATATTTTTTTTTTTTTTTTTTTTTTTTTTAAATTCTTAAAAAATTATTGCTGGTAATATTTTTTTTAAAGTATTTCTGGTATTAAAGATTATTTTTACACTTTCATATTGTTTTTATCCCAGTTTCGAGGTTATCTATTTACCCATAGCTGTGACTCTAACAGGTGCTACCACCCCGGGTCAGGCCGTACCTGGGAACACCAGCAATTAAGAGGTGGTTCCACGGTTCTGAAAACCTCTTGATCAAAGGCCTTGCAGCTGGGCGTAGTTTATCGTCATACCCAGGACGCGGCTGTAGTTTATCATCATACCCAGGACGGATCCCCATAGCTCATTGTAACCAGTACTACAGTACCTAGCACAGGGAGCAGTATTGTAGAACACTTGCTGGATTCATAACTGCCCGCAATCACTGCAAGGGCGTTCTAAAAAAGCAAAGTGTAGATATACGCAAACAGACCAGGGCACGGTTGAAAGCAAACAAATTGGTTCCCGGAAGATCCGAAAGATCTCCAACCAAATTCTGAATACAGAAAAGCGTCAGTGCCTACTGTTAGAAATGTTATCAAAGTCATCTCATCCTCAACAGATAAAGTGAAGCTCTTCACCACAATCATTGCCTCTAACTCAACGTTAGATGACGAAGTTCACTCACTTCCCGGCTCAATCCCCGTCTCATTGATCACAATCTCAGGAATATTTTCATTATAACCCGGAAGGTCTCAGAATTTATCAATAGCCTTGACCCTATGAAGGCCAGCAGTCTAGATACAATACCAGTGGCTGCCATTAAGAATAGTAATTCGAAGTTATCTCTGATTTCATTGAAATTATTTAACCGTTTCTTGAAGGAGAAAACACTTCCCACATTTGTGGAAAGTGTCAAATGTATATCCATTTAACAAGAATGCAGATGTGCGCTCAACCCCATCACTGTATAGATCCAGCAAACCTCTCACTATGATTAGCAAATGTTTTGAAACTATAATCAACAAAAATGAGGTTGGTCACCTCAATAGATACAAACTCTTTAGCAACAAACAGTATAGGTTTGAACGACTTGGCCCACTGCTGAGGATCTAGACAACGAATACATCACATAAGATATTTCAAAGGTCTTTGACAACGTGTGACATAAAGGATTATTTTACAAGCTGTGGAATCCCTGGGAGATTCTGCTCAATTATAAAGTCGTTCCTAAGAAATATGTCCCAGAAGATAGTTGTTAAAGGCCATTCCTCCGAGGCTCTAGCAATCAACGCAGGCGTTCGTCAATGTTCGCTTCTCGCGCCAAACCTCTTTCTACTTTACATAAATGATCTGCATAAGAGTATACTCCGATCATTTGTGAAGGTCTATGCTAATGAGATGACGTTATATGGGTGCATCACCCAAAACCTAAATGACCAGAGTTTGGCAGCAGATCTCTTATCTGATCTAGCACTAACAGCTCAGCAAAGATTAAACTAGCTGGTCACATTCGATCCCTGAAAAAATAAACCATCATCACCGAGCAGATACAGAACATTCACCGATCACAACGGGTGTCCTCTCGGGAAGCCCCCTGCTCTGAGCCCATATTGGGACTTAAAACCAACATCAAATGGCAGACGTACATACGATATACCACTAAAGATGCTGGAAACATGGTCGGTTGCTTGTAGAGCTTTAGTAGGTACCTGATGGTGTTCATGATGACGGTCGTCTTTGAGTATAGAATCCAGAGATAGAGACAAATCCAAATTCTGAATATTAGGTAATTTACGCAGTACATGATATCATCTTGTATGAGTAAGAAACAGTACATTATATATATATATATATATATATATATATATATATATATATATATATATATATATGTTTATGGGATAAAGTGCTCAATATCAGAGATAGAGCGTGTGTAAATACTCGTGGGCTGACGATTGCATCTAGCATGAAACAGACTGTCGCTTCTAAGTGTTGAATTCTATGTTCACTTATATATATATATATATATATATATTTATAGGCATTTCACTGCAGTATTAATTGTTGATTCTGTTCAGGGCCGGCTTTATTTTTTTTAAAATATCAATTGATTCTAGGATCTTTTGTTTTTAGTTCTCTTGGTGTAGGATAGTTGTGTTGTATATATATATATATATATATATATATATATATAGAGAGAGAGAGAGAGATAGATAGATATAATAATAACATAAATAGCTATACACGTTTGGAAAAACCTTAGGTATTTCGGCTTGTAATTGAACAAATCAATGCCCAAGAGAAAATAAGGGATAAAAAAAAGAAAGAACTAAGAACAGGAAATTGAGGCGAAAACAATCGTCCAGAATTCAAGCTCAGAGTCCAAAGAAAAAAAAAAACACCAAAATGAGTAAAGCAAAAGTAACTACGTAAAGTGCTCAATACGTAGTTAAAATAAGTAGAGCAAACGTAAATATGAACCTAAAGAGCCAGGTAAACCTACCTAGGTTTGACCTATAGGGATCGTCAGTTGACCCTGACCAGTTGACACAGACGATCCGTATAGGTGAAACCTAAGTAGATTTACCTGGGTGTTTAGGTTCATATATATATATATATATATATATATATATATATATATGTTGTAATGTCCATATAACCACTGTGAGGATGTCTCATTAGCCGAAAGTTTAGAACTGGGAACAGCG
>CAHIKZ030000598.1:630000-640000 GCA_903632075.3 Acanthosepion pharaonis
TCATATCTCTCTATCTCAGCCTGTTCACATCTATCTATCTATCTATCTATCTATCTATCTATCTATGTCTGACAGTCTGTTTGTCTCTTCATTCAAGCCTAATTTGATTTTCTTATCTTAAATCTCTTTCATATTTTCCCAGCTTAAGCTTTTTACTTGTTTTCTCATCTTTAAAATGTCTTTTCTTCATTGTTTTTCTTCTTCCCATTGCACGCACACACAAGCACACACACACACACATATATACTAGATCGGCCAGAAAGTGCTGACTCTAGAAAGAAAACAAGAAAACTTGATTTCTTTCGGATGGAACTTCCAAGGAGTACTGCATTTCGAGCTTCTTATACCATAGCAACGTTAAACGGTATAGCCAGCAGCTAAACCGTCTCTACGACAAACTTTGTTTCAGCAAGATAATGCAAGGGCCTCACACTGCCAAGATGACTGATTAGAAGTTCAAACAGCTGGACTTGAGATTCTGCCACACCCACCATTCGATACCGATACTGCTCCGGGTGACTATGTCTATTCTCAGTGGCACACTTACTCCGCGACCAGCGATTTAACACGTTTGATAAAGCGAAGTAAGCTTGTTTACAGTTCTTTTTTTAAGCATTTCACCGCAAGCAAGGCGGGAATGCCACTAGTACGCAAGGGGCTACAGAAAATGAAAGTAAATAAAAAAAACTCGTCATAAAGGGTGAGGAAAGGATAAGAAAAAGAAAGGAGGAAGATAAAAAGAACAGGGATCAATGTATCAGAAGATGTCGATTGATATTACACTTAAAGTTTTGAAGGTAAGCAAGTAAGAGGAAGGGAGTTCCTCTGTCGGGAAGTGCGAGAGAAGCAACTGTTAGAGTAGAAGAGACGATTTCATTTAACTGCTTCGACATTAAAAGTGTTGGAACGAGATGCCAGCCTAGTACCACGCTAAAATTCGTGCAGTTGTGGCACCTGTGAAAATATATCGTAAGAGCAGATGCTATGAAAATATTTATAGAAAAGACAGAAGGAAGCCACATTACGTCCGTGAGAAAATGACAGGAGTCGAGACTCACAGTCAGGATCGATCACTTTGCATATCCGTCTTTGGATTTTGTCGAGAACCAAGAGATGAACAGCGGTGGGGACCGGACCGTATATGGCAACAGTATTCCATGCGTGGATGAATGACAGATTTGTAGATGGGAAGGATGGACTCAGACAAGGAAAAAAACCTTCTGACGCGACACAGAGAACCAATTTTCCTTGCCGTAGATGCAGCTATTGATTCAATGCAGTTCTTCTACCTGAGGTCAGTGGAAAACGTGAGACCAAGAAGGTACATTAAGGCACTCTCTTTGATTTCAGCATCAACCATGCTGATCGGAGGCAGAGATGTTTCTCTATGGTGAGTAAATGACAGCAGTTTCGTTTTGGATGCATTAAAATTCACAAATCTTTTCCTGACCCAGTCGCCCATAGATTGGAGGCCATTTCCGAGAACAACGGCCATGTTAATTTGAGAGTAATTGGTAGTGTCGTTTGCGTAAATGCCGACTTGCGAACGTCAGGAAGATCTTTGAAGATAAGAAACAGAGGAATACCAGCGTTCGCATAGAAGAGAATCCGTTCACGACAAAAATCATTTCTGGGCTAGACATGGATAATTGGATTAAATCAAATATTCGTCCTGTCGTACAGTGTCCCTTAAAGTTAAGTAGACGGTCAGCAGGCCGTAGCCTGTCCAACGCCTTCGATATATCTAGAACAACAGCTCGAACTTCGGCATTATTATCAAGAGCTTTGTGTACATATTCAGTTATGGCCGTAAGCACATCAACGGTAGACCGGGCAAGGCGGGAACCATATCTTTTGTCACAGTGCAGATCGTGGGAGGTGACATGCTTAACGTCTTCGGCATTGATTAAAGCTTCGTAGACTTTGCCGAAGAGTGGAAGGAGACTGAGGGGACGGTAGTTAGATGGGTCAGAAGAGTCTCCAGAGTTCTTAAAGACCGGGGCGACAGAGGAGGACTTCTAACAGGCAGGAAAACAAGAATCGACGAGTTAATAGTTGTATAGTCTGGAGAAAACTGGAGACAGCTTAGTGGAGGATTTCTTTATGACTACAGCTGGTATCCCATCACCAACACATGGTATATTTAGAGATGATGTCTAATACCATTGAGGGTGTCATTTATATCTCACTCAGTATAGCGTTAGTTCCAGGAGAGAAATCAACTGTGGGTACCCCGGATGAGTCGTGTTTTGAATTGGATGAGATTTTCCGAGCAAAGCATTCAGCCTTATATGCCGAGAGTGTTAGGACATCGAATTGATTGAATAGAAAAGATATTGAGGATTTTCCGTAGTTCAACACATTGAACTGAGAAACAATACGTTGTATTTGTGTGTGTGTAAAAATATATAGAAAATAGGAAAGAACTCGTTAGGTAAATAATCCAAAGTTATTTAGCATTTTTGTTATTATTTTTTTAAAAATAGTGCTCGATACAAAAGTAGAGCATTAATATAATTATTTATTTAAAAATATGATTCCGGCGCTACATAAGAGTTCTCATGTTTCAAAACAAGAGCCGAAAACTTCAATATAATTATTTGAATTAAATTGAATTAAAGTACCAATCTCTGTTCCATCTTCAAGCGAATTTTTTTTTTGAATAACTTATTCCTGAAATTTACGCGTTTTATAAGTATATTCATTATTGAAATTAAGATTACTATGGTAACGGCTAGAGCAATTGTTTAAAGAAAAAGGGGCGTAAGGGTTAATATAATTTGTATCAATATCTCAGTTACATTCACAGACGTCAAGTCAGGGTAAGGTTGGGGTGTCTAAATTCAAAGCGGGAGATGACATCGTCTAGTCTGGTTAAGTGTCTAACACACAAGCATAGGATAGGTGTATAGGGAATAAATTCCAATAAACAAAAAAATACCATTCTTAAAAGAGTGCTCAATACAGAGTAGAGCTAATATAATTATTTATTCGAAAATTATAACATAGATATGTTATAAAATCAATACAAAAATAGCCATTTTGTTTCAACACTTCTTGTGTCTTATCAAGTGATGGTGTTGAATGTAGAATAAAGGGTTTTAAAAAGTTCAAATCTATGAAACACCCCTTGCTAGGGGAAACGCCGTTACATACGCTGGAATGACCAATCAAAATATAAGTATATGAGAATACAAAAAAATTGACAAAGAACTTTGGTTAAAAAATTATTTAATGCTTTAATGTTAGGGTTAGACTAAAATAGAATTCATTCTAACTAATAAATATCAAATTATACTATAAAATTCAAAATCACCAATTTTAAATATTAAATTTAATCTATATTAAGTTTAAAAAATTATAAAATTATTTAAAGAAGAAACTGTGGAAAAACCCTTTGTTTTGTTATTTATTTTGTTTTTATTGAAAGACCAAAAATTAAGTTGGAATAAACGTTAAAATCTAATGTTGCTCTGAGCTTCGTTACAACTTAGATACATTTGAAGTGAAGATATGGGCAGAGGAGGGTGAGATCTTGCTAAAGACAATACATACACAATCAGATTATAATACACAAACACGTAGATATATTTAGATGTATACACACGCGAAAAAGCGACGGAACAGGAAATAGGTGTCCACGACCCTTACAACAAAAAAAGACAATCAAAGGCACATATAAACGATTATACACATATATTGATAAAAACACGAACATATACACACCAAGAAATATTCAAATTTGAAAGTGTTATTAAACGAATCCTAAGATACTATTAAAATATAACTTATACGGGTAAAGGTATATAGATAAAAATGGTTGAATAGATAAAATTTAATATGGGTACAATGGAAAAACAAATATTCGTCAATGAACAACATAAGGAAAAAGGACACTAAAATATATAAAAATGGATAGAAAAGTAAATATATACGCATTAAAAAAAGAATTTAAATTTTTGAATAGATAAGAAAACTCCTAAAACACAGAAATATATATAAATATCTCATATATACTTATATACGTATTAGTACACATACACGAGTACAAATATATAACAATATGTGAAAAAAAATACATACATACGTATGTGTACACACATACTTCACTAAAGATAGAAACATACAAAAGTATACCTACGTACATTAAAAAGTAAATAAAATAAATATATATACCCATATACATATACCTATATATACCCATATACATATACCTATATATACATACATACACACATACATAAACCCATACGCATATGCATATGTATACATACATAGAAATAAATATAAATATATCAACCTTCAAAGCGACATAAAAAGTAAATAATATATACATATATATATATATAGACATACACATATATACAGACATATTCATATATATATAAACACATAGATACATAAAATACATATATATATATATATACATACATATATAGACATATGTATACACACACACACACACACATATATATATATATATATATATATATATACAGAGATACATACACATATACATACATAAACCTACACATATTCCTAACAAAATTATCTGACAAATTTAACAAAAGTGACGATAAAGGACTGTAAAGTCCATACAAGATTAAAATATAACGAGACACAATTGCTGATTATTAAATCTACAAGCTATTAAAAACCATTATCAAACAAAAGTAGATTTTAGTTAGCATTGATGATACATTCCAAGACACGAAGATATACAGATATATATATATATATAAAGATATACACACATACACCCACACACACACACACACACATATATATATATATATATATATATATACACATCCAAATATACATATATACAAATACACTCACATACATATATATATACATCCATATATATATATATATATATATATATATATATATATATATATATATACACACACACACATGCAGATACGCACAAAAGTATACATACTCATACATAAATATGTAAACAAGCACATATATAACAGGTATCGATACAAACATACATTATATATATATACAAACAAGTACAGATATATTCATATATACATACAAACACATGAACATACACACATTCAACTATACTTATATATATATATACTCATACACATATACATAAACATATGCACACCTACACAAGTACACTCAAATACAAATATATACATACACACAAACATATATATATATATATATATATATATATTTATAAAAATTCACATACATATATGTACATCTATCAATAAAAATATACACATGTGCAAACATAAACAACACATTATACATATACCAACATCGATAGGAGGATTATTACAGTAACATAGCCTTATCGCCGAAAGTACTACTACCCCTATAGTAAGTTAAATTTATAACCGTGTTTACAGTTAACAGAGAGTTCATTCCTTTGATTTAAGAGATGGGTCTTGTCTTTAAATCTAATTATTTCAAATTTTTCGTTACTTCATATATAACAAGGGGCATATAGAGAATTACATTTTCGAGCTCTCTTCATTAATTTCCATTTAACTGTAGGTGTTTTTCTCCTTTAAACTCAAAATACTTTCCGATTAACAATTTCGAGCCATTATCCACTAAACCAACATCACATCCAAGCTTACAGCACCTGATATCCCTAACGGTCAACCATCTAAATACTGACCAGGCGCGGTTTTGCATAACTTCGGTGGCGATGCTATCGGATTTGCTACTAAGACAGGAGTAAATGGTTGTGTCATCTGCATGTAAACCTAATTGGGAATTGATGACATCGGTGTGATCATTGATGAAGATCAGATAAAGATTAGGTTCAAGGATAGAGCCCTTGGGGGCCCTTGCGTTAGTATGAAATGATATGGAAGCAGGCCTTCATTACTCGATTTGTTATGAAGGATTGAATTTCAACAAATAGTTTTAGCGTGACACCGTAGCTCTTGAGATTAGATGACGAAAGAGAATAGGAAAAAACAAGAGAATAAGTTGATGTTGGGAAGAATGAGAAAAACGAGAAGTAATAAAATGTCAAGAAAATTAAAGCAGACATAAGATAGATAGATAGATAGATATAAACAGACTAGATAGATAGATAGATAGATAGATAGATAGATAGATAGATAGATAGATATGAAAAGTGAGATAGATAGATAGATAGATAGATAGATATAAACAGACTAGATAGATAGATAGATAGATAGATAATGAACTGGCTAAGATAGATAGATATGAAAAGTGAGATAGATAGATAGATAGATAGATAGATAGATATAAACAGACTAGATAGATAGATAGATAGATAGATAGATAGATAGATAATGAACTGGCTAAGATAGATAGATAGATAGATAGATAGATGGATGATAGATAGATAAATAGATATGAAAAGTGAGATAGATAGATAGATATAAACAGACTAGATAGATAGATAGATAGATAGATAGATAGATAATGAACTGGCTAAGATAGATAGATAGATAGATAGATAGATAGATAGATAGATAGATATGAAAAGTGAGATAGATAGATAGATAGATAGATAGATAGATAGATAGATAGATAATGAACTGGCTAAGATAGATAGATAGATAGATAGATAGATAGATAGATAGATAGATAGATAGATATGAAAAGTGAGATAGATACATAGATAGATAGATAGATAGATATAAACAGACTAGATAGATAGATAGATAGATAGATAGATAGATAGATATATAGATAGATAGATAATAAACTGGCTAAGATAGATAGATAGATAGATAGATAGATAGATAGATAGATAGATAGATAGATTCTTAACAAAATCTAAAGAATTCTGTAATGCAATCGATCCTGGCAAGACATCTTGACATCAGTCGATTACTCATCGACGTGGAGTGGCTTCTCTCTGTCTTTTCTACAAATATTTTCATGGCAACTTCTCGTATGAGATTTATTCCCTAGTGCCCCGTCTACATGAATTTAACTGTTCTACAAGATTAGGAACTAGGTCTCAGACTTTTATTGTTGAACTAACTGGAAGCGAACAGTTTCTTTTTTCGCACATCTTCACTGTGGAAATCACTTCCGATATCTTGCTTCTCTGGTAATCTTCAAAAATTTAAAAGCAACGTCAGTCACCAAATTCTTTCTTCTTGAAACCTGTTTTATTTTTTTTTTTTTTTTGTCCTTTCCTCAATCTCACAAATTCTCAGTCTTCGCATTCAATTTAACTTTCACTTTCACACCTTGTAACCTCTTGCGTTCTAGTGACATTAATCGACTTGCTTGGGGTGAAGCGACTAAAAGGAAACGAAACAAAATTAAGAAAAATTACACAAGAAAAGGAAGAATATGTGCAGATATGGAAAGTATGAAGCAATAAATAAAAATAACTGATCATGAATAACAAAATGGAGAACGGAAAGAAAGAAAGGCAACAAATACATAAAATAAAATAACCACATACGATGAGAGACAAAGAAAGAAAGAAAGAAAGAAAGAAAGAAAGAAAGAAGCAACTACGTACGTCTAGGGACAGGGAAAGAAAGACGCAGTAAATAAAAATAACCTAGTATGAATAACAAAATGGAGAACCTAAAGAAAAAAAGTAAGCAAATTGATAAAATGTAATAACAACGCGTATGACTAGCCAAATAGGCAATAAATAGAAAAATAAAATTAACCTCAATATCTCTCTCTATTTCTGAGATGAGGTATTGTAATTATTTACACTATTTACATTGGACTGTTTTCCTCGTCTTCGTTGCAATATTCACGACTTTTCGGCAGTTCTACGCTTCGCCCTTTTCAGGTGATTGGAATTTCGAACTGAACCTTTTATTTTGTCCAATGGGGTAGATTGTTCTAGTTCCACCTGCTTACTCTCTTTTTTGCTGCTCATCATTAATGTTTCTGTTCCTAATTCTTACATACCCCTTCTGATTTAGTTGCATTACTGCCTTGCTTTGGGTGATTGCGATTAAAAAAAAAGTTCTATATGTCATGTCACTTCCTGGATGTCACAGTATCAGTTATCTGCCTTTAATTCAACTTTCCAAGTTTTGGTTCATTTGTAGCCCGGTACTGAACACAACTCTTTGGCTACAACGGCCAAAACATATTTAATATGGCAATGAAAATGTGGACAATATTTCGACCAATGTAACTAGTGTAAATGAAATAACCTTGTATAACTAAAAAAAAAAAAAAGATGAAATAGAGAAAGATAAAAAAGAACTAAAGGAAAGAAAAATCCAAAACTGTTTGAGGATTAAAAAACGACAAAAAGAAAGAAAAAAAGAAAGAAAATTTGCATTAATATTATTAGAAACAGGAAGAAAATTTGAAGATATTGAAAGAATGACGTAATAAATAAAAATAACTGCGTATGAATAACAAAATAAAGAACGTAAAGAAAGAAAAAAGAAAGAAAAGCAACAAATAGATAAAATAAAATAACCACGTAGAACAAGAAAGAAATAAGCAAACAAGTACGACTAAAGAAAGAAAGAAAGAACCACGTATAACTAGGATCATGGAAAAAAAGAAAGAAAGAAAGAACTACGTACGACTAGAGACATGGAAAGAAAGAAAGAAAGAAAGAAAGAACCACGTACGACTAGAGACATGGAAAGAAAGAAAGAAAGAAAGAAAGAAAGAAAGAAAGAATAGAATTTGAGGGACGAAAAATAACTTTAAAAATGGTTGAGAAAATGATGGCGGCTAAAATAGAAAGAAAGAAAGAAAGAAAGAAAGAAAAAAAAGAAAGAACCACGTACAACTAGAGTCATGGAAAAAAAGAAAGAAAGAAAGAAAATACTACGTACGACAAGAGACATAGAAAGACAGAAAGAACAACGTACGACAAGAGACAAAGAAAGAAAGAAAGAAAGAAAGAAAGAAAGAAAAAGCGAATCAGAAGGACGAAAAATAACTTTAAAAATGGTTGAGAAAATGATGGCGGCTAAAATAGAAAGAAAGAAAGAAAGAAAGAAAGAAAGAACACTTTGCCGACGAACACAAGCAAACAAAAAGAGAATGATGTGGACGATTTTAAAATCTTGATTGAAAAAAAAAAGAAAAGTAAAATATAAAAAAAGTGTAAAAAGAAAATGATCGAAAATCGTCAAAATAACAAAAATAATAATCTGGTAAGAAAGAAAATCTGGAAGTAGAAAAAAAGAACAGAATCTGATTTTATTAATGTTAAATAAAAAAAAAACGAAATAATGTTCGAAACTAATACCGAATGAAAAAGAGTGACAATATATTGACATGAAAAAAAAAATGGACAAAGAAAAAAAAGATACTAGGTTGGGAAGGCGTGTGAAGAAATCTCGTCTGTAGGCAGAAAATCAGAAAGTCTATAAATGGTACATTTAACATGAAGTGTTGCTTAATTAGAGACCTTATCGAAATAACTGATAAAAAGCAAAACGCTAGTCTTTTCTGTCGAACGATGAAACTTGATTATCCCAACTAAGAATAGTGGATTTAGCGGTAAAAATAATTCCTCTTAAGGCTAACACAAAATAGGTGGGAAGAAGAGAGAAAACGAGTAAGATACGGAAAATAAACGGTGCGAGCCAGTCGAGAAGACCGAAGAATGTTTTTAGTTTTGAGAGATGCTAGTTGGTGGAGAAACGTGTGGTAAGACGGCGCACCGGTGGTGGCGTGTCTTGTAGGAGGCGTCGGCACGAAAAGATATGTTCGGCCTAGGGATGTGTTCAACGAATCACGCCATTGTTGGGTCTATATTGTGTTGCGTCTCGTTTCAATCTCGTCTCGTCTCGTTCGGATTGGTGAAACCTTACGAGAATTAGTATTTCGTTAGCGAGATGAGGAAAGAATGTTTGGGTGATATGTGGTAGGTGAGATTATTTGTTGTTGGATTGGAGTGAAAGCTGGGGTGGGACGAAAGGTGTTACGGAGATTAAAAAGGGGAAAGAAGATGGAAAGGATTGAAGAAAAAAAAAGAATTAAATACCTTGCGGTGAGAAAACAAAATTTACTCTGTCGAAGAAGATGCTAA
>CAHIKZ030000598.1:645000-672500 GCA_903632075.3 Acanthosepion pharaonis
CATATATATATATATAATATATATATATATATATATATATATATATATATATATATATATATATATATATATATATATATATATATATATATATATATATATATTTTAAGCTATGCTATAGTTATGTTGAAGTGGTCAATATCAGGGATAGAGTACATGTAAATATAAATAAATACGATTCCGGTTAATTTTTAATGTAAATTACTATTTATTTTGACTATAAATTTATGTTTATTTATTTATTTTTAACTAAGAACAAGTAATCTCTCACTAATTTAAAAAGTAAAAAAATTAATATTCACCCCTGAATTTTATTTTTTACTTTTTTTTTAATTTTCTTTTTTTCTTCAATACATATATAAATACCGATTATTTTAATTGCCAAATATAATTCTTAAAATTAAAAAAAAAACAAACAATATAATCCTAGCATAATATATAAATAAGCCAACATTGTCATAAAATTCAAATTACATAATAGTCTGTCCAAATTCAGCACCCGGTTGAGAAAAGAGTAATTTTAAAAACAAGTGGCTCATACCACTATTAACTTATTGCTCTTCAACCGATTTGAATGGAGCTCTCTGAGGCCCTCACGTACTTCGCATAGAAACCGTTAAAATTTTCGTTCCTGTCTGCCCTGCGGCGATAGCTTCGCTGTAGTATCTCTGCCCGATACCAAATCGGACGGGTTCGATCCCATCCCGGCTTGAAGTAATCGGACGTCTAACCACCCTTAAGAGCAGTCTGTCTGTGGATGCCTGTATACAGACGGAAACACACACACTCATATATATATATATATATATATATATATATATATATGGAATTGACGAGTTGTGTTTATAATCATGCATTATTTCTTTTAAATGTTATATTTCCTGGATACATGTTTTTGGGTAGACATTTCGTTTTTTTAATAATGTAAACCAACATCAACCGGCCAATGTCATCAAAATTTTAATAGAGAAAAGAGATTTTCCATTAGGATTTAAAACTGCGTTCTTATATAGAAGAAACATTCGTAAAGCCCTGAAAAATTTAATTCAACAAGTACGTTTGTGTTTTTTTTCCTAACATAAAAAAATAATATATATATATATATATATATATATATATATATATATATATATATATATATATATGAACACGCTTACATACCTCCAAATACAAATATATAATTATAATTTAAATATAAATATAATCTAATGTCTAGTTTCAAATATATTACAAACTAGCTTCAAAGCCGCCCTATAAGGCGTCAATTAAGCTAGCTCCTGCAGAGGGATCTTCATTGGGCCTTCGATTTGTTCAGGAAATTGTGAGTCCCTAAATCTTTGTATATTCTCAGCTTTGGATGCTGCCTTGGCTGTCGTATGATCAGGGTTTTCATTTGCACGGGACTTTCTTTTCCTCGCAACAGCCATGGCTCTTTTCATTGCAATCTGGTCCTCCTTTGGCAGAGGCATATTTTTTTTTTTTAAGCATTACGCCCGAGCAAGGCGTGAAGCCAATTAGTCTCCTACCCCTCTTCGGCAATGTCTTCGAAGCCCTAATCAATGCCGAAGTGGTTAACCACCTTACATCCCATGATCTGCTCTCAGACAAGCAATATGGTTTCAGCTACGCCCAATCTACAGCTGATGTGTTTACGGCCATCACTGAAACCGTCTACCAAGCCTTTCAAAATAACGGTGAGGCTCGTGCCGTGGCCCTAGACATCTCCAAAGCGTTTGATAGGGTTTGGCATGCCGGCCTTCTTCATAAGCTTCAGGGTTATTGTATTACAGGTCGATTGTTTGACCTAATACAATCATTCCTGTCAAACCGTGAATTGAAGGTCGTTCTCAACGGATTCTCCTCCAGTTCCTATCCCACTAACGCAGGTGTGCCCCAAGGCTCCATCCTTGGCCCCACTCTATTCCTTATTTTCATCAACGACCTTCCTGAAACTATAGATTCCCAAGTTGGCATCTACGCGGACAGCACTACAATTTACTCCTGGTTCAAAAACAAATCTAGTGTCGGTGACAAAACTAACCTGGCCGTGCGTCTCGAAATGGACCTCCAATCGGTTGTTAATTGGGGCAAGAATTGGCTGGTCAACTTTAACGCCTCAAAAACTAAACTACTCTCTATTAATCACCATAGAGATCCTTCCTTGCCCCCCATTAGAATGTCTGATAGTCAACTTCTTGAGAGTAACTCCCTGCGTCTGCTCGGTCTCACGTTGACTGCTAACCTGAGATGGAACAAATACATTGAGTCAATTGCTTCTTCCACCGCAAGGAAAGTTGGCTCTCTGTGCCGCGCCAGGAAATTTTTCTCCCCGGAATCGATACTTCAAATATACAAATCAACCATTCGCCCTTGCATTGCTGCCATATCTGGTTTGGGGCACCTTCTGTTTACTTCGGAGTTCTTGACAAGATCCAGAGACGGATATGTAATATTATTGGCCCTGATCTGGAGTCTCGTCTACAGTCACTCTCTCACAGACGCGCCGTCGCTACTACTACCGTATTCAATAGGCAACAATAAACTACAGAAGAACTCAAAATTGATCGCTGCAATTAAGTATTGCATTAATATTTAAGCTTACCTTTTAAATGTTCAACGATAATTCATCTGCCTGCACTTACTTTAAAGGCAATTTGATGTATGCTGGTCCTTATTTTCCGTAGAGTTACGTTTATTTCATGGGTGATTTTCGCTGGATTTCGCAATTAATTTCGATTATTCCCAAATAAGTCCTAAGTTATACAAATTGTTATCGTACAAAAATCACTTGAAAACTCGCCGAAATGAAAAACTGTGAAGCCAAAATTTCAGAATTGCGGGCCAGAATCTGACCCGTAATATTTTTGATTTGCTCACGGAATCGGCGTGATTCTAAAATGGTATGTTGGGCTGCGGCCTCTAGGAATAAAGTTAAAAAAGCGTGACACACGGACACATTTGTATTCGCACTTATTCTATTTATATATATATATATATATATATATATATATATATATATATATATATATCGTTGAGCCTATTTTCTTAGTATCTGAATTTATCCACGTGCTTGTAAGCACCATAACAGAATTGGCTGACTGCCCAAACGATAAAGATCAGTGTAAAAACCATTGATATTTGGAGTGTTCCTGCAACATTTTCTAAGAAATGGCGCTAAATCGTTTCCTTGTGCCTACTGGATTTGAATAATTATCTTCTAATTCTGATATTTCAAAATTTGGCATGCCATGACCATTCTGGAGACATCAATGTGTCATAAAAATCATGTTAATTCGTTTATTTTCAGAAGCTACGATTAGTATAAAGTTAGCTGCTCTAGCGTGTGCTTTGTTGAGCGAAAATAATTCGTAATTGGATAAAATGGTGGATAAGGCAAAGATGATTGTGAAGAACAAATTGTGGAGGAAAGGGAAAAGGAAATCCGAATTAGGAGGAGAAAGAAAGCGATGGTTACAAGACGAAAATCCTTAGCTAGTGAGATCGTAAACGCAGAAGCAAGAGACGGCCCGAAGGGGAAAGTGAAAGTGAAAGTTAAAAGGCTATAGAATCACAGACAGCAACTAAATAAAGAATATAGCTTTTAAGAAAGAACGAAAGTTACCAAATAAATGAAGAAGTGATAACAACGATAGAGAAAGAGATAAAAAGAGCGAAATATAATCAATAAAGAAATCAAGGACGAAGAATTATATATATATATATATATATATATATATATTATATATATAAATATTATATATATATATATATATATATATTTTAAGACATTTTATTTTTTTATACATTCTTTTTATAGATACAAATATTTAAGTAAATGCTCTGTTTATGATAAACAGTATTAAACAACATATACCGGCCTGAATGTCCGGGAAATTTTCACAGAAAATATTCGTCCTCCGACAGGATTCGAACATGTGTCCTATATGGAACCGTCATTTAACTTGACGTGCCTTAACCGATTTGGTTACAGAGGAGCGTTCGGTTAGCAAGGTTCAATTTACTTTATTTGAACTTCAATCTTCTATGAATCTGTCACGTACATTCATATCTGTTCATGCGTATATATATATATATATATATATATATATATATATATATATATATATATATATATATAAACCGGTAGAAGCATCAACAATTTTGTGGAAACGGAACAGGTGCTAAGCTAATATTTAAGACAATTTTAACCAAGAAAATCGTCAATATTGACATTTAAGAAAGCGATAATTTTTGTAAAATTATCCCCTCCTTAGATTTAAAAATGCTTTCCCGCAATATTTTACTTTAAAAGTTAAGTTATATTTTAAAATACTGGGGACCGATGCTTTGTCGTACGCTTTTCTATTTATTATTTTTTATTAGTAGATACAGTTTTTTTTTTAATTTATTAACAACTAGCAATAGAGCCCGAAGTTGCCCAGAGATGTAACAGTAAGAGATAGATCAAGTATCGACCATCATAAAGACTGAAAAATAAAATTGACAAAGATTATTGTTTATGGTTGACAGACACGCATGTCTTAATTAATTTTTTTTTATTTTTTTTTTTTTTTTTAAGAATTGGTCAAACCCAAACTCAAGCAAAAACATTGTTTTCAATCGTTATGAGTCTACCGATTGAATAGAATTTTATTACAAACAATTGTCTTGTAAATGGAATTTTTAAAGCATTCTGAATGTAAAAATAAAGAAAAAAAGTGTGAAAGACAATGAGAAACACTACCTGCCAAAAAAAAAAAAGTGAAGTTTTGTTGAAATCGGTTGAAAAATGTAGGGAATCCGATCCCATATATAAACGAACACACACACACACACACACACAAACAACCTGGGTTTTATAATAAGTATAACTCGATATGAGTTGTCCCCCTTTCATTCTCATGACGCCTCTTAATCGTGTTTTCAAATTGATTTCGTGCAAAAACAATTTTTCCCATTTTTGGCGCTGTCAGAACCACCGCAAGGTAATTTTACGTGGTCCTGTGAAATTTTGTTGAAATCGGTTGAAAAATGTAGGAAATCCGATCCAATATATAAACGTATAGAGACACACACACACAAACAAACACACACACACACACAAACTGCGCTATATAATAAGTAAGATGTCATTTGGCGGCTACAAATTAATACAGAATACTAAAAAATTACAACTTTATAAATTATTATAATTAAAAATTAAAAAAATAGAAAAATTTGTAAAAATTCATTATTGATCGAATTTGTTTTTCATAAGACAATAGTGCCTATCATGTATTTTATTCATAATAGAAAAATATACGTTTTTCCTAATTAAATAATGTCTTAGTTTTTTTTTTTTTTGTTTTTTTTTGCATCATTTATTTTCCGATTTAGAGCAAATTTTCTCCAACTGGGACACGTGTTTTATCCTCCCCAAAATGAATTATCATAATACTCGGAGGACTTGTCCTTAATACTAATATAAACGTTAAGTGCTACAAAAAGAATTTCTTGAAATTTCATAAAATTAAATAAGTGCAGGAAGGGGGAGATTTGTAAAAAAAATATTTATACCAAGATTTGAGAGTGAATCGCTACAACGTGCTAGGCACGACGATTCTTAGAAGTGTAAGTTTAAAATGAGTGGAATTAAAGAAAGTAATTCGTCCGAACATTTTCATGGAAACAGCGACAGAGTCGCGAGAGGCTTGCAACGTTTCATCTGTTGGAAATGGGCTGGAGGGTAGAAAATAATTCATCACCCACAAGGACGCTGATGCGCTTTTGGACTCTATAGAGACTCGGGGTACATTCTCGATGTTCTCTGATTTCCTGGTTTTCGTAACGCCTTGATTCATGAATTCTTCTTCTTCTTCTTCTTCTTATTATTATTATTATTATTGCTTGAATTTCCCCAAGTGAAATATTACAATTATTATACAGCCGCTATTCTGACGTGCACTCTGATTTTGGTTGTTTGAGCTAAAATACTTAAGGCGATAATCTTCCCCACTAATACGTATCTTTCTGAGAATTCAGTACTTAATTTTTATTCGGGTCGTACATTGTTCTCATTCAGCCATCCATGTAAGGGGAGTTAACTCGTTTTGGTTAATATGATTTAATTTGTCTTTGTAATGTGTTTTACTATAGATGATATTATTTTTACTTTTATTCGAATGTATGGAATGTTTTATGTATGTAACTAGAATTACAGGAATGTTTTATTTTCCAAACACGGTCAGCATATTGTGCCTGTGTTCATAGTTGGTGTTATTGAGTGTTGTCTTTTCTTTTTTTTTTATTAATGAAGCCTCCATTTTAAAAAAATCCATACATTCTGTTTAATGTAGTGTCCAGGAACGAAGAAAATTATTATATCACAAGAAAAAAATTATATAAAAAATTTAACCGCAGTACCTTGTTAGCAATTACCTTTTTAATGAAACCTGTATAAAGGAGCGATTGATGTCCAAATACACAATTATATATATAGAGATAGATAGATAGATAGATACGTCAAAGGGGACATTGAAATCAGCATCCAGAGGCGACAGTCTGTTTCATACTAAACATAAACGTAGTCGTCAGGCCATGCACGTTGTTTTTTGCTCGACTATTTATGTATAGAGGTCAGTGATGGATTTTATTGTAGTTTATTGCATTGTAGCTGGTCTATTGTATTATTCCAACAGTTATTTTGTGTTGGCGTTAACGGTATTGAATTATTCTGGGGGCTATTGCGTGGGAATAATTGTGGATCCGAATGCATCTTTTTGGTTATTTATAATATTGTTAGTTCATTTTTTTTAACTTATTATTGATTACTTTATTTTTTGTTGTTATTACAGCGTCTTCTTGTTATCTGTGCGTACGTGATTTGTTAATTTGTTTAGTATTTACTTATTTCATTTAGCTATTTATTGGTTTTAATTAATTTCACTTTTTTGTTTATCTATTTTATTTATTCATTTTCTATTATTTTCAATTTTCGATTTTTAAATAACGCAGTAAAAAAATGTTTACGTGTCTGCATTTAGAGAAGAGGTCTGATCGTTTATTTAGTAGTTTGTTTTGGTCTGAGAAGGTAATTATAGCTATTTTTCTCCAGTCAGAATCCACAGTGTTTGGATTGATTGTTGTAGGCTAATGATCTTTTTCTTATTTTCGATGAGTTTTTGATGTGATTTGTTCTTGTTTTTTGTTTTTTTTTAATCTCCCAAATATATTTAGAAAGCATGTTGCTGTTCGCGTATTTACTGTTTGTAAAAGATGTTTTGTTGCGTTCGTAGATTCTTTGTTTCCAGAGCTACATCATATTTTATATTCTCATTATATTATTTTTTCTTTTATCTTATTTTGTTAGTAATCTTTAAATTACTGTCAAGCGTTAACTATAAGCTATATCAATCTATGATTTTGAAATTAACTGCAATATGCCTATATATGTTAATTTATTCTTCCTTTTCTTCTTTCCCCACGTTTTTCTTCCCACTCCTGCTTCCACCTTTGCTTTCTTATATTTTCCCTTTATTTTCTCTTTTCCTGTGAGATGACTTATTAAATAGGTCAATGTCTGAACTTCGCCCTCCCTTACTCTTAAGTATTTTAATAAAAATAGATATAAAATTATTCCTTTCCCACCCTTCTTTCTCTAGTTTCGAACATATCTGTCGCCCTCCCCCTCCTCTCTCTATCACTTTACATCAAATTAAAAATACTCCTCAAAAGTGTATAAAAATAATACGTAAATTTAAAAGCATTCTTTTATACTTGGAAATGGGATCTGACGAACCAGGAAAAAACTACCTTCCTGGGGAAATAAAATATAATCAATGAAGCCTTTAGGTTTTCAGATTTTTAATCATATATATATATATATATTCCATCAATCTCTAAATGTTTATAGGAATAGATTGTGAAGTGTTTTCCGGTTACCTTCTGCATGGTTTTCAATTAAAAGTAAAACTTCTTCTCCTCAAGGATGCGGAAATTATAGAAAATGTGAATATGAAGAAACATTGACCAAAATGTAATTGGTTGCGCTGGGGACACTTGAAAAGGGAAATTGAATTGCTGTTAATAGCTAGCCAGAATAAATAAGACAAGATACAGAAGATATGTAAATCTTTAATTTCTGACGTAACGTTAAAGAATTTATTTCCTGTATTTTTTTCTTCTGTGCGAGACATTATGGGTTGAGAAATTTCAAGTTAATAACAATTATCTGATAAGAAAAAAATTATTAGAATATAGCATATTCCCAAAAACTCTAAATGGCAACATTGAGTAATTCGGATATGAGGATGCTGTATATAAAAGGTTGCTAGCAAATTTATTATATGCTAACGGTATGGGTTTTGTTCACAGACTTCGGGCTGGGATTAAAGTTTATTTATGTCTTTAGACACTTCACGGAAAATCTTTAAAATATGCTTGATCCTGGAGATTCTAATCCTGTAGTAGCACCTCCCTAATTACACTAAAGAAGGAGGCTTGGTGAAATACCGACCCCAGCGTTACAGTGGTCACGAAACTGGGCAATTTATTTGTATTCGTCCCATGTGTACACGCATGGGGAGCCCACATGTGTCATATCTCGCCACCGTAGCTGGGCGACTAAATACCTGTGCTACGGTTCTTCGCGTCTTTTGGCTGGGATCAAAGTGCAGTATCTGTTCTTCACAATCCTGCTGTACTTCTGTTTTCGGACATTTCAGGGAAAAGCTACTGTATCCTTGTCTTCATCATCCTTCATATTTTCACCATTATCGAAAGAATATGAATCTTCCTCTATTTCTTGACAAGCCAAATCATTTTGAAGCAATCTTACCGTTCAATTCTTTTGTAATTCATTAGCCTTCTTCATTTATCCATTCTTTTAAGTCATTCGAAGTGAGAATATTCAGTGGATCATCTTCAAGCGCAAGTTTTAGTCCTTCGTTCACATTCTACAGTCAGATGAGCTTATGCCATTGTCCAGTTTTTCAATAATCTCTAATTTCGGACGTAACGTGAAAGAATTTATTTTCCTTTTTCTTTCAATTGAAGTTTCTTCTGTGCAAGCTATTATGCGTTGAGAAATTTCAATTATCTGCAAAGAAAAGGAAAATATAATGCGCCATATTCCCAGAATATCTTAATGACAACGCTGGGAAGTTTTAATATGAGTACGCTGGGCAATGAAAACGTTCGGATGTGAGAACTTCAAGTGTATATTCATAGAAAATACCAGCGTCTGTTTCATATATTAAATAAGAAAAGTGTCGATAAAGGTATATTTTATTTAACTGACATTAGGGAGCGTAATAATCTCTTGCAAATTACAAATCTTTCGGCTATTCCTGCAGCCTATGTCAGTTTTTGTTAATGAAGTTTTTGTTTCTTTTTAACTAAGCTAAATTTGAAGTCTAGCGGAAGTTAATAATATCAGTGCAAGAAATACCAATCCCTTAGTTGCAACAGCTAATAAATATTTTCTCTTTCTAATCACACAAACACACAAAGCTTATAACAAGTACTATGAAGATTTTTTTATAGAAATAACCCGGAAAAACTACATTAAAGAGGTAGGGAAATGTCTGTAGTTGAGATGGGACCCATAACATTGCAGATTCTTCTTTGTAATTTATCAAGAATCTTTAAATAAATAGTGTTGTAACCTTGGGAATGTTACTGAATAGAATCATCACATGAAGGTCGATAATGAACGATAATACTTAGGACAAGAACAACACATATAAGATTCGCCAGCGGCGCGTAGAAGAAGTAGTCAACTGATAGAATTGAGTCAAGTGAATACCACAATGTATCTCCAACTGCGGGATATCTAGCTAGCGACCAACGAGGTCAGATGTGGCATAAGGCCGAATTTAATCTGGGGTATCCGAGACCTTAGGCTCGGTCAAAACTTCCGCGTAGACCTCGTATAAAACGGAGTCGGGTAGTTGTTTCCAAAGATGAGACTCTTCCCTTCGACATAGTCTCGTCTGGGGATCCTTTCTGCCAGGAAAAGGAGAGTTTGACCAGAACATTTGGAGACGAATCTCCAACTCTAGGATATTTACTAACCGCCCCACGCGGTAAAATGTGGCACAAGGATGTATTTAATGTGAGTTATCCAAGCCTGTAGGCTAAGCCAAAAATTCACCGTGGAGCCCGTATAAAACGGGGTCGGGTAGCTGTTGAGACGAGACTCTGCCCTTCGACATAGACACGTCTGGGGACCCTCTCTGCCCGGAGGTAGAGAGCCTGACCAGCGCAGCTAGAGACGAATCTCTCAATCTAGACCACGTACAGTATTCACTACTGTATTTGTGGGAATTGGGGGTATACTTATTATCGTTCGTGCTACAATAAATAGCCAATGCACCAGACCAGATGTGACAGGAGATTGGGTCCTATAGCCTTGGGTAGCAAACAGTCTACCGCGGAAAGAAATGGCAACCTACTGCGGGAAAATCTTCTGCCTAATCAGTCATGAATCGAAAGAGATAAGCGTTCATCACGTAAGGCATTTAACTCAGTGAAGATCGATTCTAAGGAGAAAAATTGTCCAGGACGATGCACGGAATAAACACCCATAGCAGTAGACGCAAATATGAATTCAATAGAACCCTGCTGCAACACATAAAGACAGACATCACGATTGCTCGCTCTGTTACCAGTGAGCCTGCAATTACTCTGCCGGTAAATTCACGGACTAACATCCTTATCCACTATTACCATGGGACAATCGTAAACGTAGACCTCGGAGCCTTTAACCTAATATTTTACTCGTCTACTTGCCGTTACGCTTGAACGCCTTCACCGCCGCTTCTGTTTTCTAATTAGTGTTGCTTCTAATGTCTTGCTGTTTTCTCTAAATTTTCTTTAAAATTACCAGAAAGTAGCCTCATGTGTCATCAGATGTGAAAGGTAAAACTTCGTGCGAGGGAATGCTAAAAAGAATTACCGAAGTAAATTATCTCCATGACTGTCTTCGTTGTCTTATAAAAGTGAAAAACCTATTCTAAATGCCAAGAGATTAAAAAATAAATATTTGTTACGCAATATTATTATTTATCATTTGATGACAAACTTCGTGTTTTGTCTACGTACAAACCTTGATGACGTAACAGTCTAACGCCAATAGCAATAGCAATAGAGTCAAAATAGCAATTGACTGGTCAGAACTCTGACGACCCGAACTGAGTGGGAGGTAGTTTGAACACCGTGGGTATAGAATTCTGAGAGTAACAAACCTTAAAAACTTAAAACTTTGAACTTAAAACTTTTAAAGACTGAAAACTCTGGACCGCGGTCAGATTTCTTAGTGAGACAATTCAACAAGTGGTTATGAGCTGTCGGCAACCCCTGGTGACATCCATCCTCTGTATTACGCTATCGATGGTATGACCAAAGCTTCTTATGAAGTAAATTAAGGAAAACGAAAACCGTCGATCGTTGATGGAGTCTGTGATGTGAAGTTAGGGACAGATGAAGTGAAACCAGCGACGACTCGAAACGCAACCCTCCATAAACATCGGAATCATGTTCCTTTTCCGGACTACCAACTATGTGTCTTGGAGGATCAACAGTAATGAGATGCAATGTTGCGGGACTGGAACGGGTTGGTCAAAAAGAAGCACATTATCGCCGTCGTCATTAAAGCTGAAATAGGAAATGAAAATATTACTGATTAGAATTAATTACGAATTTAAATGAAAACGGTAAATTATATATATATATATATATATATATATATATATATATATATATGATTAAATAACGAAAATGTTGGTAATCTGTATGGATAATCCCAATGAGGATGAAATCCTGAGAGCTCAATGTTAAGTCAGAGCGAATAATTTAATTTAAAGAAAAACAGAACAATTTAAGTTTCCATTAGTTATAATTTATTTCACCAGAGAATTTTATTGTTCTCTGGATCTTCAGACTTCACTTTCAAAGTTGAAAAGAAATGATGAATTTAAAATTTACAATTTTGTTGGGCGGTATTAAGTTTATATAAGGTGACATAGAGGGTGGTGAGGAATAGTGTGAGAAACATGGTCGAGTTTAGTCTCTAAACTCGACCATGTTTCTAAAAAGGGAGAGTTTTAAGATTTATTTTCATTTTATTGCAATACTTAATATTGAGGAGGAGGTGGGTAAGGATCAGGCATTGACCTATTTAATCGGTGAACTCGACGGAAATATGGGAAAAAGAAAAAAAGAAAAAAAATAGGAAAAGGAAAAAAGGGGGAAGTAAAGAGATAAGAGATGTACGTAGGGTTTTTGGAGGAAGGAGAGGGGTGGTATAGCTTTTGTAATTTAGATAAACAGATTATTACGTTTGATTGTTTAATATTATATATATATATATATATATATATATATATATGCTTGTATGAATGTATTAATTAGTACATATAGAGGCAACACACGCGGCACGCCTAGTTATATTTGCCGTTTCATTTATCCATTGTACAACTATATATAGATAACTGAAATCTCCGTCTTCTTCTTATCATAATGCTCTGTAGTCTCCATGAGCTCTCTCTCGATTTATATCCTGCTCGGATTTATCACTTTCGGTCACAAACTGGTAAAGCACAGATATATATATATATATATATATATATATATATATATATATATATATATATAAGGTAGATAGATAGATATATCATGATAGACATGACCTGTTTTTTTTATATTTACATATGCTCTATCTCTGCTCCTTGAGCATTTTACCCATACATCTACCATACCACAAAACTATATTTTCATCATATATATATATATATATATATATATATATATTATATATATATATATATATATTATTATTATTATTATTATTATTTTTGTTGTTGTTTTGTTAACATTACTTAAAACCTTATTATAGTAGATATATTTTAATTTGAAATAAACGCCCTATTTTATTTATTAAACAGTGCGTGTTACGTATATTGATGTGTTTAATAAATTAAAATTGGGCATCTATTTTAAATACAAAGTATCCGCTAGAAAAACGCTTAGAGTAATAAAAATAAATCCATTCATTCTTTAAAAATTGCTTTGTTTACGTATCGGTTAAGAAATTTGGCGGATATAAGCACTCTAAAAATAAACCGAGTGAAGGGCATATGCTTTCTTTAAATAGGATAAAAAGAGCATTTTTTTTTTTTTAGTGGGAAGTCATTCCTACAATGGTGAACACTGGTTCAATCCCTATCGGAAAATACATTTTCTTATACTTGTCGAATGCGCAGGCCAATAGACATAAACCCTTGTGCAAATTAATTGAAATAAAACGAATAATTCCGTTATTATTTCATTTTTTTCGGGGTCAGTGTCTAGTACTTTGATTTACTCACTGGTAAGACTTGCCAGTGTGTTAGTGCAGCGTTACAATTTTCGTACGCTTCATTGGAGTAATGTTCATCGACGACAATCGCCATAGGACAACTAATCGACAGTCGCGACAATAGTGTCTGGGCGTGATGAGAATCGTCTAGCGTCTTAGTGGCATTATCGAGTAGCTTGGAGAGAAATGATCAAAAAATGCTTCTATTTTGTTTTTACTTAACTTCAGTCTGTTTAGAATTGAGGCAATAGGTAACTTACGCGCAAACACCTTGCCAAAGGTATGAATCCCTGTGGGTTAATCAATGTATGTATATCTGGCCACTCGTATTCGAGAATACCCGTCTACTAGGACGGCTAGCCAACCCCTATGGATGACGCTTGGCCATTTGTGTTTATTCAATATCCACAGAGCCCACCTGTGGTTTATACTGCAACTATGCTGAGCAGACCTTAGTTACAGTTTTTGGGAAAGGGTGTGTTATCTAGCATGATCAATTTGAACAAGGCCAGCACGCTCATGCTCTCTCCCACGATGACTTGTGATTTGTGATGGCACAGCTACTGACGGCCCGTTTACCTAATTTCACTCACAAGGCATGAGTCAGTTCGTGGTATGGTTTTCAGGCACTTTCCAAAAGTGCCGAACGCTGGGATCGACCCCTCTAGTCCAATAACATTAGAAAGTCCCCTTACTGACAAATTGACCATGGTGAGATTCGAACCCGGGTCTCATGGTCAGAATGCGAATGCTTTAACCAATCAGCCCACAGGGTTAATTAATAACATTTATATGACGTAATCATTATTTTCTCGCCACAAAATTTTCAAGCAATGTAAAAATATTTTCTGGCTTTAAATAACCTGTAAAGGTTTGATAAACCATAAAAAATGAAAGAAGAAATCAATCTATGTTCAGTTTTCTCTAACTCCGATGCAAAAATATCTAAAAGGGTAAGTTCAGTGATATGATTGGGAAGTTTCACCTAGATCGACTGAATAGTCCTTGATTCCTACGGATTATCTCTTCTACTGTTTCATTTTGTCTCTTTAAAATAAGAAATGAAAGATCAAGTACTGACTGATTTCTCCTTTGTGCCTTTTTAGCGCCTGATGGGCCTCAAGTTCAAACTAAACATGATTGTATGATAGCAATCATCAAATTCACTAAACGAAAAAAAAAAAGATTGTAAGCGTTAAAACGGCTTCAAGGTGAGCTTTTCTTTTTCTATTGAATGTTCAAGCTGGTTCAAAGAAAAGTATAACTGACGTGCCCTCGCTTCTCACGAAAACTGCGAAGGTCGTACAACGAGTAACCGTTTGGCAGCCAAATGCTAAATGATTCGTGTAAAGTAAGATAACAGGTAATTTTCAAGAAGAGCCTCAATTATCGACAGCAAACAATTTCTTACAAAAGTACATGGGCAGAGAGTTTGAAGCCGATTGGAAGCGCAAAGGGCAACTATAGGAATTCTATTTATTATTATTATTATTATTAGTAGTAGTAGTAGTAGTAGTAGAGTTTTCAAGTCAGGTATAACTGCTGTTTTTTTAAAAAAGAGATCAAGTGACACCAAGCTTCCTTTTTAATTGAGCATTTTCCTCAGTATTTAGATTTATACTTAATGATTAATTCTAACATTCGTAAATGTCGTATTCCATTGGTGATGAAAGGAGAGGAAGGTCCAAATCTCTCCTTGCTCTCGATTCAGTATTTTAGCTGATTGTATCAATTCTGCCATTTGAATAATTTCCATTTGTTTTGGTGAGTTTTGAGGATTTCCAATCGTTTCAAATATATATATATGTCTCCCCTGAAGTGCTCCAAGAACACAACTAATAACAAGCCTTTTCTGTTCTCTTCGCATGACTTCATTCCCTTTAAATATTACTTAGTAATCTGCCCACGCCCCCAAAAGAGAAAAACAATCAGAAAACACTCGAACTAAACTGGCGTCCAGACCGGACGAAATTCTTTTTGTTGCTGAAGACAGATTTAGCTTTATTTCATACATACAATTTGTTTGTATAGCAACTTATCTGCGATTTGAACAACTCGCAGTCGATGATCGGGGTTTCTTAATTTCCCATTCAATTTCTTTGAAAGTCGAAGACTATTCTAAGTATGCCAATAGACATGACCTTCAGCAATATTTTCTAAACATTTAACCAAATTTTGAGGCCGTCAAGATTCGATATTTGAAGTATTTGAATATATGTGTCATGTTCTTTAATTTATTTTGTTTAAAAAATTTAACCAAATTTTCAGGCCGTTAATACAGATTCGATATTTGACGTCTTTCAATAAGTGCGTCATATTCTTTAATTTATTTTAATTGTTTCACCCGAAGCAAAGCAATAATGCTACAAAGACGCAAGTGGTTACTCAGTTTTAGTGATTATGAGAGAAATATTATTAAGGAGAGAAAGGTGTATGGGAAAACGATATATAATTTTTTTTGTATATCAAGAAAATATTTAGGGAAAAGACATATGACAACGCGACGAAGTCCTTTGATGGGGGAACGTTTCGGTGTATAATGTTACTGTACTTTATTCTTTTATGTATAAAGTTGATGAACGAAAAAGGAAAAATATATATATATTCAAGCATATATTGTTAAATATAACAGACAACGAATGTGTATTATGTTTTATCAGGAGCCGTTGTAAGCATCGTATAATAGCTTTAGTTTCAGGAGAAAATAAAGACAAAATTGTCCAACATTAGGTCGAGCAACAGCATAATAAAAATATACAAATGTTGGACATTTTTTTGTCATTATTTTATCCCGAAATTAAAACATCTATAAAAAGCTTAAAACGGCTCATGATCAAACATAATTCGTTGTCTGTTATATTTAACAATATATGTTTGAATAATGATCTGTGTCTCCATTAATCACATGGAGCGCCAATAAATGCCATGTTGCGTCACCTTTATGGATGGTTTGGCTTCAATATTTTCGGATGTAAAAGGCGTTATATTTATTACCTATCTTCAAAAGGGCCACACCATCAATAGAGAGAATTAAGCCTTATTCCAGATGCAGATACGAAAGCCTATGAAGACCAAAATCACAGGAAAGCTGAAAAAAGGGATCTTGTTTCATTTAGCACACTGGCTACTGTACGTGACTGTGTCCTTGAACTGGTTGATCATCCTCCCTAGTCTCATGATTTGACATCGGCGGACTATCATTTGTTCCCCAACGTGAAACAACACTCGATTCAGAAACAGCAAACACTTTGATGACGTCATATCTGTTGATAACCTTTTTGACAGACATAATGAAATCTTCACCAATGAGATCCAATCACGGCAACACTCATGGAAGAAACGTGCGGATTGCCAGGGGAAGTATGTTGAAAAATAAACGTCATTTGACACATTTGATTGGAGTATTTTGGTCAGCCTATAAAACTTAGAGCCAACACTCGTATGCGCATCTGTATTCAATATTTTCTATCTTGATATATAAATGACTATCAGCATGGCCCAGCGTTGCCAGTGCTTGATTCAAAAATCGTACGACTCATACAGCAATGTCTATCACTTGACTGAAAATATTTTTGCCCTTTCTTGCCTTCAAAGGAGTGCCCTTTGCCGTGCTGATGTTGCTACATGCCTTACTTCTTGCCTATCTCACACTGCGAATTTTTCTAAGCTCTATACTAAACATTAACTCTCTTGCGAAAAAAGAACGAGACAAAATGAACACAAAATGATCAGCTTTAAAAAAGGACTCGTAACTGGAAAAATCGAATGAAAAAAGAATGTTAACAACAAATACTTTTTCACACCCAAACCAGTTCTGCGGAATCAGAATCAACGTTGAGTTTAAGCAAGCGAATGAGCCAGTTGGAGTAAAGTGCCATGCAGATTTAAATTTTTCCCACTTGTGATGAATGCAGCTATCGATTTTTTTTTGCATGCTAGCATGCTAGTTAACATTCGTGTCAGTCATGCTGTTGGCTCTCACGCTGGCCATTAGAATCTTCCTGCCTATTCAGAAAATGGCCGCAAACTACATGAAAACTGTCGTAGAAGCATGAAAATTTGATTATTTCCACTATCGATGGGAGTTGAGAAATGCAAAGTCGGTCTTGGTCTTCCCGCTAACTGGGAGCATGTGCATGTAAATTTTGGTGCAAATCCGTCGAAAATTGCGGCCGTGCATTCTTCACACACACACACACACACACACACACACACACACCCTGCCTTTTATAGATAGAGATTGACCACTTGGTGTTTTTGTTCCTTTAAAAGTTTTTATTTCTTGTTCTCAGGGAGAAGTATTCGACTTCTCTTGTGTCGTAACGTGAGAATATTCAGTCATATGTAAGTATGTTATAGGTCTGTAATTCGGTACAATTGTTTCTATTCCATCTGAAATTTGGATCAGCATTCTGTTGATATTAACATTACGGAAAGTTTATTAATGCTGAGATTAGAAATAGAAGCGTGGAACGCTATTTCTGACCGAATGAATTCTTCAAAATCTCAAGTATTCTTTTAGGGACCTCACATACAACTGTAGTATAAAATATAATATTTTCCAACTGATCATTCCACAGATTTTGATTTTCTGGAAGAGTAACAACTGCACGTAATAAAATAGGCACGACTCTAAATTTCGATGCTGTTTCATTTTTCTAAATCGACTTTGAACGTGCTTTTGTAACTTGTATTTATTGTAATATTTTATTGTGAAATATCATTAGATTTTTTTGTCATTCTGTTTTTCCTCTTCTGATATATATATATATATATATATATATATATATATATATATATATATGTGTGTGTGTGTGTGTGTATAGAGAAGAGAGAGATAAAACAGACAGATATGAAGAGAGATAGACAGATAGAGACAGAGAGCGAGAGATGATCATAGATAGATATTTACTCGACTAAGATAGATAGATAATGACTAAACATAGAGATAGATAGATAGATAGATAGATAGATAGATAGATAGATAATTAATCAAGTAAGATGGATAGATAATGACTAAAATTAGATATGAATAGACTAAGAATAGATAGATAAATAGATAATTACTCGACTAAGATAGATAGATAATGACTAGATAGTTAGATAGATAGATAGATAGATAGATAGATAGATAGATAATTACTCGACTAAGATAGATAGATAATGACTAAACTTAGATATGAATATACTAAGAATAGATAGATAGATAGAAAGATAGATAGATAGATAATTACTCGACTAAGATAGATAGATAATTACTCGACTAAGATAGATAGATAATGACTAGATAGATAGATAGATAGATAGATAGATAGATAATTACTCAACTAAGATAGTTAATGACTAAACGTAGATAGATAGATTGATAGATACGCATCTTGCCAACTGGCTTCAATGCTTGATGAATTGATTTATTGAATAGATTAACATGGGCTGCTTGTGACTAATTTACATGCCTACCTACATCCAAAGAATGGAAGACCGAAAATATTAATTAATTATTTAAGATAGATAGATAGATAGATAGATAGATAGATAGATAGATCTTTCTTCAAGTAAGATGCTTTCATTTCAATAAAATTACAAAATGAACGGACGGTGACAAACAGCTAAGCGAAGTAGAGATATTTACGTTCGATATAAATGAGAAGACATGGCAATCAATTGACAGACAGAGAAATCGACCGTTCGTTCGACCACTAAATCACGCAATCCACATCGACTGATAAACTGACAGTCGGACAGAACGACAACTAACATCTGCTTTCAGTAAGGCCTCTATGCCTAATATAAACATCTTCTTCGTTGACTCCAACACAGGTAGTCGTACTACTGCCAAGACTGCTACGGGGACATCCTTCTTTATTAATAGGAATCAATTTAGAAGACGGCAATATTGTGATCTGTAAAAGATTGATTTTTAACGTTAATTATTTATAATTGTATGGCTCTTTTTCTTCTTAACAATTCTCTGCTGAAAACAAGCACAGCAGACATCTTTACGCTGACTGCAGCCAACACAACCATTATTACTTTTACTTCCAACAGTTCTTCTTTATTCATTCATTCTTTCACTGGGCACGTCGACATAGTTTAATGGTTAGGAAGTTTGTCTCGAGAGAGCCATTAAGACTGAGTCGTGAATTCGATCCTTACTGGGTGCAACATATCTTCGGATTTATGCAACTTCTAATCGACGCTTTTTGGCACCTCGACGTAGTGTAGAGTTTAGCTAGATTAACTCGTTAAATCTACTACGACTGAATATGTGCTCGTTCCTCATTGGGTGCGCTATGCTTTTGGCCTTGTGTCACTTCTAAGCTTAGAAAATAAATTGGACACTCCGATATGGTGTAATGATTTACAACTTTGCTTTGCGAGATTAGTTACGACTAAAGAGTATGTTTGTGTCTCAATGGGTACCCCACAATATCGGTCTAAACTAAGTGTAAAATATTATTTGAACACTCCGACAAGGTGTCATATTCTTTAATTTATTATAATTGTTTCACCCCAAGCAAAGCAATAATGCTACTAAGACGCAAGCGGTTACTCAGCGTAAGTGATTATGAGAAAATATTATTAAGGAGAGAAAGGTGTATGGAAAAACGATATATATATATATATATTGTATATCAAAAAAATTAAGGAAAAGACATATGACAACGTGCCGAAGTCCTTTGATGGGGGAACATTTCGGTACATAATGTTACTGTACTTTGTTTTTATATGTATAAAGTTGATGAACGAAAAAGAAAAAATATATATATATATATATATATATATATATATTCAAGCATATATTGTTAAATATAACAGACAACGAATGTCTATTATGTTTTATCAGGAGCCGTTGTAAGCTTCGTATAATGGCTTTAGTTTCAGGAGAAAATAAAGACAAAAACTCTCCAACATTAGGTCGAGCAACAGCATAAAAAAACAGTTTTTGTCATTATTTTTCCCGAAATTAAAGCCTCTATAGGAAGCTTAAAACGGCATATAATCAAACATAATAAATATTCGTTGTCTGTTATATTTAATATTTTAATATATGTTTGAATAATGATCTGCTGCCTTAATTCATCACATGAATGCCATGTTGCTTAATCTCTATGGATAATTTGGCTTCAATATTTTCGGATGTAAAAGGCATTATGTTTATTACCTATCTTTATCTTGCTAAATCAATTACAATTGAATAATGAGTTCGATCCTGATTAAGTGCCCCATACTTTCGGGCGTGTTCCACATCTAAGCTACGCTAAGCAATCCACCTTTGACACTCCGTCTTCGTGTGATGATTAGCAAGCTTGTCTCGGTAGAATAATTACAACTGAATAAGTGAGTTCGATCCTGACTGGGCATCTCATACTTACGGTCTTGTGCCACATCTAAGCTATTTTTCAGAATGGCACAATTCCTCCTTTCATTCTTTGTTTTCTTCTTTTTTTTTCTTTCTTTATTTTTCCCCAATTTTCAGTGGTTCAGCTTGACTGGAAGGGAAAGAAGAAATATTCTTCAGTTGTTGATTCTAGGAATTATTATCGACGAAGATTTTTAAAATGAAAAATTGAAATAATCAGCAAAATATATAGAAATTATACGATACTAAAAGAGGTGACAGAAAAGAAAAGCTTATCCTAGTATTTACATGTGTTTATCACTATCTGTCTATCCCTATATATTCGTAACACACACACACACACACACACACACACACACATATACATATATATATATATATATATATATATATATATATAAAAAGCAAATGTAAATGGATATAGATCTGACAGAATGAAGAAAATTTTGAAAAACAAACAAAAATCCTTAATGTACAATTATGTTGTTTAAAATGATAGAAATGTCGACGTCTGACGTTTCAAATAAACCTTCTTCAGGACAATTATGTTCATCGTCTTTGTCAAATTGAACTGAATTGTATTTTAATGAATATTGTCCTGAAGAAGGTTTATTAAACCGAAACGTCAGACGTCGACATTTCATCTCTATTTTAAACAATATAATTGCATTTAAGGATTTTTTGTTTAAATTTTTCTTCATATATATATATATATATTATATATATATATATATATATATATATATATATATATATATATATATATATATATAGTACAGGCAATCGATCTGTTGGTATATAATCCAGGTGGGTCCTAGTAATAATATTTATTAAAACTGATCCACAGATATCTCGATGGTTTATATTTTAACAGAACATTTATTTCAAATCGTTTCATTACGGATTTGGTCAGCCACTGAAGAATACCATTAAGGGATGATTTGAAATAGTCTATTCCGATGTTGAGGTAATTTTTGTTTTTTGCAGTAGTATATATATATATATATATATATAGGCAATAACATATGAAAGATGGAGAAAAATATTTAGTGACGCATTTTGTTCCAGGAGGAACTTCTTCAAACTAAAACTATTCTTTTTATTAGCAGAATCATTCATATACTGTACGGGAAAAAAAATGGACGCACATATAGAAAGTTGAGTTTTTTTTTTAACCAGGACAACTTATAGAATTCGTTTATTAATACATGGTCTTAATACAGGTGTGTATATATATATATACATTATAGAAACTAAAAATGGTTTAGCATTTTCTTGGGTAAACCAGTGAATTTCACGTCTTCAATTTCCAATCTTGATAGAGACCAAAAGCGTCGTCGCGTCCTTGTAGGTCAGAAATTATTTTCCAACCCACATATCACAGGTGAAATGTCGCAGGCCTCTCACAATTCTATCGTTATTTCCGTAGAAAGTGCTCAGACGAAGTACTATTCCAGCAGTTATAACTTTCACAGTTAAGACCCGTCATGCTACAGAAATGGTAGCGAATAACCCCCATTCTCTTTGTATTCCAATAGTGAGAAGTTATGTTTCACTCGACCATTTTCTTCCCGAGAATTGCTGCTATGTGGAACTGACTACCAACAGGCTACTTTCAGGACCACTACAATATTAATCTCCTTGTTAACCGTTATCTTCCCCACATATTCGCATAGTTTGTGGTCATTACTTTTTTGTAACAATCTACCTCGAGTGGCTCCCGGGCCTTGTACAGGATGGTCATCACTGTAATATATATATATATATATATATATATATATATATATATATATATATATATATATAAAATAAATGCGAATGTCAGTGTGTCACGTTTTTCAATTAAAGGGACACAATTCTAATTTTCCTTTATTCCTGATTCCCAAGTTTTCGTTAATGCGATTGTTTGCGGTGATTTTTAAGTGATTTTTTGCGAGGAATTTCTTGTACGATGAAAATATTTGGGAATCATCAAAATTAGTTGCGAAAATGTCACTCATGAAATGAAAATAATTGTCTGTACGGTAAGTAAGGACCTACGCATATCAAATTGTCTTTAAATTGATTGGCGGCAGAAGGATTTATCGTTGAACTTTTAATAGATAACCTAAATTATTAATGCAATACTAAAATTCAGCGAGTTTATTGTTGCCTATCGAATAAGGGAGTATTATGTCTTGCAAAAGGAAATCTTTGCCACCAGAGGACCAGATTGCAGTCAACAGCGCCGAAAGTGTAGCGAGAAAAAGAAAGACAAGTTCAAATGAAAACCCATATCACACGGCAGCGAGGAATTCTGAGACTATGTAAAGATTTAGGGACTCTCAAACAAGTCAAAGACCGAATCAAGAGTCCACCGCAGAAGCTGCTTAAATGCCGTATATATATATATATATATATATATATATATATATATATATATATATATATATAGAGAGAGAGAGAGAGAGAGAGAGAGAGATAGAGAGACTCGGCACCTGAAGAATGTATTGTGCATAAAACCCGAGTCCTTATACCGGTGAAAATATTATGTATATTTATTAATATATATGTGACAGGTGAGTCTTATTACATCGAACTGTGTTTTTATTATTGCGATCTATATATCTGCCTCTTTCTCTCTCTCTCTCTCTCTCTATTTATATCTATATATATATATATATATATATATATATATATATATATATATATATATTATATTTAGTGCATTGAAGCAGCAATCCTACATTTATATATGTTATATTAAAGACGACACACAAGGTACTACAATTGAGTTTTCTATTCAATTTTCATGTGTTCGACTCAGAGTGTACAGAAACTGTACAAATGTTCTGTAATTCCGAGCGCTTTCGGCTATATTCGAGCCATTATCAAAGATGATTTTCTATTTGGTTTTTAATTGGGTGTAATACCTTGTCTTTTAATAGGAGTCTGTCATCTTTATATATATATATATATATATATATATATATATATATATATATATATATATATATATATATAAATGGACATCGATGCCACCACCCAGCGGTGACAAGTGTTTCATGCTCGAACGCGATCTTCAGATCATATATATATATATATATATATATATATATATATATATATTATCATTTTCATATAGACAAAACAATTCACTCACTACAAAGATGCAACCACGTTTCGGTGCATTTATTTTCACTTCGACTGGTGAGAACCAAAATGCTTATTTCTCTACTCACGGTATTGAGCCCTCTTTTGAATTAATGCTGTGAACGTTAGAATTTATATCTTATTTACGTTCTCAATACCACATTATATATATATATATATATATATATATATATATATATATATATATATATATATATGTGTGTGTGTGGTTGGCTGAAAGAGCAAGCTGTCAACAAGTATATATGGATGGATTTCCAAATCTCTTTGCCTGTAAATTCATGAAGAAAACAACAAATGAGCAGGTGTTAGTTAAGTACGAATCAGTTAAGCGGAAATCAAAGGCAGGGTAATAAAATAAACGAATAGAATTAAAATGAAAATAGAAATAAAAACTATGGACTGATGTTTAAATCCAGATTCAGAAGATAATTCATTTTTATCAAGATTAGAAAAAAAAAAGAAATATTGCAAACGGACGTTAAAACGAAACAAAGTAAAGTGAATCAATCTTCTGCTCGATTCTTGCCAGTAAATGCGTCCAACGCAAATCGAAAATGTTTCAACAGTTCGATAATTTAAAAATCTTTCTCATTCTTTTCCAATGTGAAGAAGATGGCCATTGTTGTCTCTATTCATAAAACTGTTAAATAGAGAACATTTGGAATAGATAGATAGATAGATAGATAGATAGATAGATAGATAGATAGATATGAGGAGACTAAGATAGATAGATAGATAGATATGAGGAGACTAAGATAGATAGATAGATAGATAGATAGATAGATAGATAGATAGATAGATAAATAGATATGAGGAGACTAAGATAGATAGATAGATAGATAGATAGATAGATAGATAGATAGATAGATAGACATGAGGAGACTAAGATAGATAGATAGATTAGATAGAAAGATATGAGGAGACTAAGATAGATAGATAGATAGATAGATAGATAGATAGATAGATAGATAGATATGAGGATACTAAGATCGATAGATCGATATCAGATTGAGATAGATCGATATGAACAGACTGAAATAGATAGAGAGATGAATAGATAGACAGACAGACATACAGGCAGGCACGCAGTTAATCAAATAGATATCTATTGATATGTATGTTTATATATGTCAAAAATGAGTAGACATATATCTACACAGAATATTTTCTTCTCAGATATATATATATATATATATATATATATATATATATGTGTGTGTGTGTGTGTGTGTGTTTAAAGAAACAATTATTAGCCTCACTGTAGAACGAGTGTTACTTCCTGATTGTTGCAATCGATAGATCTTGGTAAAATTCGTTGATATCTCTACATTTATCGATTACCTGTTACAATAGATTAAAACGCGTTCACATGTTGATAATAAATTAATGCGTGTGCAAATTCTGGTAGTACACACGACATCAATGCTGAGCACACACTCAAATACACATCCCTATATATATATATATATATATATATATATATATATATATATATATATATATATATATATATATATACATATATATACATATACATATACAAACAGAGTACTGCAACATATACCGTACACAAACATCATTTTTGTTGACGTGTTATAATCATTGATTTTATTCTAATCATGCCGAGGCAACAAAAAATAAAAACTTGTGTAAACATATACTTCTAAATTTACCGTCCTGGTTAAGGCGATAAACTAGATACAACAGCAAGGCATCTGATCATGAGGTTTTGAGGAGCGTGGAACTGCCTCTTAATTGTTGGTGTTCTTAGGTACGCCCTGACCCGGCGTGGTAGCGCCTGTTAGGGTCCCAGCTTGGGAAAAAAATCAATACCCAAACTTGTGTAAAATTAATTTTTATACCAGAAATATTTAGTAATAAAAAAAAAATTATTACCAAGAATAATTTTTGAAGGAAAATTTATTATCAGCAATACTTAATATGAGAGGGCACATAATGCCCAATATGTGTATGTATGTGTGTGTGTACATAGAGAAAGATAGATAGATAGATTGATATACTGACAGATAGGTAAAGAAAGGTATCAACATGCCAAATATCTATGTCCCTCTCTCTCTGTCATTTGTATGTTGTATATATATATATATATATATATATATATATATATATATAGAGATAGAGAGAGAGAGAGAGAGAGAGATAGATAGATAGATAGATAGATAGATAGATAGATAGATATGCCATGAGAAATTTAAAGTGAAACATATACTGTTGGAGTGTGTAGATTTTGATCTAGTGAGAGTATCACCAAGTGAGTAATTTAAAAAAAAAAAACTTTTTTCGAAAATAAAACCGTCCAAGAGTATAAATTTCATAAAAGATGTTGGATTTTACTCAAAAATATGAGTAACTGAAAAATGCTTTAAATATATATGTATACATACACACCTTTTTTTTTTACTAAACTATCGCTATGAACCGATTTCAAAAATTTTGTTGGTATTAAATGACCCACTGAGGTTTTGATATGCCATAAGACAAAACAACAAATTCAAATCTAAATTTGATTGAGAATAAAACCTGTTTAGTTTATTGCTAATCCTTATAACAAAATATTTATTTAGCCTGTTGTATTTGAGTTATATTTCTTTGGAAGCTTTGTGGTAAAACCCGTAATGCGTTCACTCCGAGCCAGACATGGGTATATATGCACACGCACTTCAAAACAACAGGCACTCGCGTGAATCCACAGTATTTGTAAGGGTGTCTGTTTGTCCGCGTAGATAAGCATTCAAACATAGGGTTTTGTTTACAACACATGAAAAAATGATCGGCAGGCATGATTAGAGAATAATGCAAACTAATGCCCACTTAGTATATCTATCTATCTATCTATCTATCTATCTATCTATATATCTATCTCTCTCTCTCTATATATATATATATATATACACACACAGGACAGACAGACAGACCGATTGATAGATATACTGAGGTACATATCTATCTATCTATCTATATCTATCTCTTTCTCTCTCTCTCTCTATCTCTCTCTCTCTATATATATATATATATATATATCGAGAGAGCCAGATAGATATTTGGCATGTCTATACCTTTCTCTATACCTATCTATCTATCTATCTTATATCAATCTATCTATTTATGTATCTCTCATTACACACACACACACACACACACACGTACACACACACACATATATATATATATATATATATATATATTCAGAGGGATATCTAGATAGATAGATATGAACAGGCCAAGATAGAAAGATAGATATGAACAGGCCGAGATAGAGAGATAGATATGAACAGGCCAAGATAGAGAGATAGATATGAACAGGCCGAGATAGATAGATGTGAACAGGCCGAAATAGATAGATAGATAGATAGATAGATAGATAGATATGAACAGGCCGAGATAGATAAATAGATAGATATGGATTTTTTAATAAAAAAAAAGAAAAACAACGCTCAAAAGCATCAACAATGGGCTGATCGTGTTTTGAAAATAAAAACATGCCTGTAATTCCAAACATATACATAAAAAAATATATATGCATTGAGTTAAAATTAAAATAAATCGGCTTGATGATAGCTAAAAGAATAGCCGAAAGCGATCTGACATAACGAAAAATTTCTTTATACTTTATGTTCAGAAAATAAA
>CAHIKZ030000598.1:682500-705000 GCA_903632075.3 Acanthosepion pharaonis
TTGTTTGTATTCTTTTTCCTTTACTTCAGTTCTTTCCTACGGCTTCTTTCTTTCTTTTTTTTTCTTTCTTTTTTTGCCATTTTTGATTTCGTGCTTAACATAATTCAAGCTTTCCATTCATATTTTTTTTTTATATTAAAATCATCATCTCACGTGGCCTCCTCTTTTTCAATTTCTATATTCATCTTCCTTAATCGACGTCATCCATTTTTCCTCTCATTTTTTCCTCTCATCCTGCTTATTCGTCTCATTCATTTAAAACATTCATTACTCTCATATCTGCGTTCGTGTATACGCGTCTATTAACTTATGCATTCGCCTGTATACATTTGGGTGTTTGCCTGTGTTTCTGTTATTTAAACACCTCTCCAAAATAATGAATTCATTTACTTTATTCCTTTCTTCATTTCTTCTTTCCATTCAATGTTAAAATTCCCAACGTTTTAACTATTTTAATTTTTTCTCAAATCGTTTAATATTGCCTTTTATTTTCGCACAGCGAAACTGGAAATATTTTTTTCAGCCAATATCACCAGCTAGTTATCTGTTATAGTAAATATATTCTGATTCGTTCTGTCTACCCTTTCATAGGGAGAGAACGGACTAGCTTCTTCACCGTTCAAGATGATGCTGCTAACTGGCATCTTATGGCCGTCTGCTACTAACAATTTCCATATGCCTTCTCTTTCTGTTTCGAAATTCATCTTTCCACCTTAGCCCCTACTTTCACTTTCGTTTAGCATCCTTACTTTCACTTTCGTTTTGCATCCTTACTTTCACTTTCGTTTTCGTTTCTATATTCAGTTTCCTTTTCTTCGCTTTGTTCTTCGTATTTGGATTATCCAGGATTATTTTTTTCTGGTTATGATTAATCCTCATGATTTTGATTTTAAATTTCTCTATTCCCTAAATACTCTTTAGTAATTAAAACGGGAGATACATAATATCGCCTGCTGGCTCGTGTGCATTTTTCCATAATCCGGTCTTGTTCGTCAGGGTGTTATTCTCATTCGCTCCGTTTTCCATTCGCCGATTTGTGCCGTTGTAAACCTTGGAACGAACTGAATCTACCCAATCTCGGGTAGTAGTTTTGACTACCTGCCCGTAAGTCTGTCTGACTGTCAGTCTGGTTTGTTACCCATCCACCCCGACACCCAAAACCCAGTCCCATCGCCAACCGGCACCCCACATTTAGTCGCCCCCACTACGTAGTTCGGTTGCCAATCTAACAGTTTCCACCTTTCCAATAACCCTGGCTTCTTTTCAAGTTTTTGCATTTTAATCGAGTCTAAGCCACTGCCAATCGCACCAAATAGATCGTTTGCATAAGCGCCAAAAATCTCTCACCAAACATCTAACACCATGACCGACCCCCATTGATACCCAATAGTTTGCGAACTATTTCCCCCAATTCTAGTGTTCGTTAATCGACATTTTTTGAATATTTTATTTGAATATTGATTTTAATCTGTTGAACTAAAGAAAATAACAAATATTTATTTGACTTTTCCTAATCTAATGCCACAATAACTAAGTTTTCTCATTCTGATTGTATTTTTTAGCATGTTATCATTTACTTTCACTTTCATTTTCGTATTGATTCTATTCTTTCTCTAGTTTATCTTCCATTAATTTTGTTCCATTTCTTTCTACTCTTCAGCTTCTTTCGTTCTTTCTCTTTGCCTCTTTTTCTCCGCATTTTTCTCTTTTGAATCTTACTCTCTTCCTTTCTTCTATTCCCTTTCTCTCTTTTACATCGTTGCTTTCTTTTACTCTTTCATTTTTTACTCTCTTTCTATCTTTTACTTCATTTTTTCTTCCTGTCTTGCTTTCTTTTACTTTATTCCTTCTACTCCCTTTTCTTTCTTTTACTCTCTTTCTTTCATCTACTCCCTTTCTTTCTTTTACTCTCTTTTACTTTCTTTCTTTTATTCCCTTTCTTCTTTTACTCTCCTGTTTACTTTTACTCTCTTTCTTTTACTCTCTTTCTTTCTTCTACTCCCTTTCTTTCTTTTACTCTCTTTCTTTCATCTGCTCCCTTTCTTTCTTTTACTCTCTTTATTTCATCTACGCCCTTTCTTTCTCTTACTCTCTTTCTTTCATCTACTCCCTTTCTTTCTTTTACTCTCTTTTACTCTCTTTCTTTCTTTCTCCCTTTCTTTCTTTTCTCTTTCTTTCATCTACTCCTTTTTTCTCTTACTCTCTTTCTTTACTCCCCTTTCTTTCTTTTACTCTCTTTTACTCTCTTTCTTTCTTCTACTCCCTTTCTTTCTTTTACTCTCTTTCTTTCATCTACTCCCTTTCTTTCTCTTACTCTCTTTCTTTCATCTACTCCCTTTCTTTCTTTTACTCTCTTTTACTCTCTTTCTTTTATCCACTTTCTTTTTTTACTCTCCTGTTTACTTTTACCCTCTTTCTTTTACTCTCTTTCTTTCATCTACTCCCTTTCTTTCTTTTACTCTCTTTCTTTCATCTACTCCCTTTCTTTCTTTTACTCTCTTTCTTTCATCTACTCCCTTTCTTTCTTTTACTCTCTTTCTTTCATCTACTCCCTTTCTTTCTTTTACTCTCTTTCTTTCATCTTCCCTTTCTTTTTTTTTTCTTTCTTTCATCTTTCCCTTTCTTTCTTTTACTCTCTTTCTTTCATCTACTCCCTTTCTTTTTTTACTCTCTTTCTTTCTTTTACTCTCTTTCTTTCATCTCTTTCTTTCTTTTACTCCTTTCTTTCATCCCTTTCTTTCTTTTTTCTTTCTTTCATCTTTCTTTTTTTTTATTCTCTTTCTTTCATCTTGCCTTTCTTTCTTTTACTCTCTTTCTTTCATTTACTCCCTTTCTTTCTTTTACTCCTTTCTTTCTTTTACTCCCTTTTTACTCCCTTTTCTCTTTCTTTCATCTACTCCCTTTCTTTCTTTTTACTCTCTTTCTTTCATCTACTCCCTTTATTTCTTTTTTACTCTCTTTCTTTCATCTCTCCCTTTCTTTTTCATTTTCTTTCATCTACCCTTTCTTTCTTTTTTCTCTTTCTCTTTCCCTTTTTTCTTTTATTCTCTTTCTTTCATCTACTCTTTCTTTTACTCTCTTTCTTCATCTTCTCCCTTTCTTTCTTTTACCTCTTTCTTTCTTTTACTCTCTTTCTTTCTCTTACTGTCTTGCTTTCTTCTACTTCCTTTGTTTCTTTCTCTCTTACTTTTTTCACCTTTTCTTCTACTCCCTTTCTTAAACCTTATTGGTTTCTTTTAGTCTCTGTTTTCTTTAACTCCTTTTCTTTCTCTTACTGTCTTACTGTCTTCTAATTTCTTTCTTTCTTGCTTCTACTCTCTTTCTTTCTATTACCCTATTGTTTTCTCGTATTCTCTTTCATTCTCTTACACCTTTGCTTTCTTTTATTTTCTTCATCCTTTTATGCCCCCAGTTTTCTTTCCCTATGTTTATTCTTAATTTCTTTTATTTTCATTCATTTCTTAATTTATTTTTCTAACTTTAGGATTTATGTTTTTTTTAGTTAATTTATCTCACCATTTTCTCTTTTACTTACATCTTTACATCGACTACTTTTATTCCTGTAAAATCTATTTTCTGTAACTTTTCAAACCATTTTATGGTCAGTTCATTTTTTCTTTTCTACATTTTTCCAATTATATTTCCTTACTTCATAATTTCTTTCTTTTCTTTTGCCTGTCCGCTATTTCCTTTTCATTTTTATTTACAACATTCAGTCTTGCCCATTTTCTTTCTATTTTCTTTCTTTCTTTCTTTCTTTCTTTCTTTTCTTTTCTTTTCTTTTCTTGTCATTCTTTTCCCCAACTGTTCTTCTGTTACTCCCTTTCTTTCTTATGACACTAGTTTTCTTTATTCTATACTTTCCCTAAAATCTTTTATTTATTGCCACCTTTTTGTTCTCTGTCTTTCCATTTACTTCTGTTTTTCATTCTTTCTTTGCTTCCAAATATTATTTTTTCTTTCCTTTTTTCGTTTCATTTTCTTTGTATTTTTCTCAATGCATTTATTCTTTTACTGACTCTCTTTTTTTTCATTTCTTCCTTTCTTTTTTCTTTACTTTCTTTCTTCTATCCTATATTCACTGTGTTTTTTCTTTCTTTTATCTTCTTTCTTTCTTTCTTTCTTTCTTTCTTTCTTTCTCCCTATGTCATTTTTTCTTCGCTTTTCTTCTACTACACTAAACCTCTTTTTGTCTCCTCTATATAGATCCTGATTGTTCTTCCTTGTCTTTCACTTTCTGTTTTCCCATCTCCTACACTATCCTTGAATTTTTATACCTCTACTCTCTCACTCTCTCTCTCTGTATATATATATATATATATATATATATATATATATATATATATATATATATATATATATACACAGAGAAAAAAACACATATATAGAGATAGATAGATAGATAGGTAGATACACACACAGACACGCGCCCACACATACAAACACACACATGCAAACATATATATATATATATATATATATATATATATATATATATATATATATATATATATATATAATTAAGAAATCAGCTAGTTCCCTAACTTGGTTTCAACCTATCGCTATATTCAAGCGATCAAGGTTGATTTTTTTATAATTAAAATCACTACATGGTAAAAGTTTATCTTTTTATATGTGTATTGAGCATTTTAATACTACTGCTTTCTGGTCTAATCCAACTCTGGCCATTAGTTTTTTATTATTATTATTACACACACACACACACACACACATATATATATATATATATATATATATATATATATATATATATATATATATATATATATATATATATATAATAAATAATGCATATATATATATATATATATATATAATAAATAAATAATGTATATATATATATATATATATATATATATATATATATATATATATATATTATCATTATTATTATTAATATTAAGTTTACTAAATCCGACATGTTTTTAATTTGCCTTGCGTAAACGTTATTTTAGATGGATATTTTATTCAGTAAATGCTCTGTTTACTTAATTACACAGCATTTTTTAATTAATGGCCTGAATATTCGAGAAATATTGTCAGAAAATCCGACGGATACACCTTATACATGCATACATACATGCATATATATATATATATATATATATATATATATATATATATATATATATATATATAAATTTCTTTTAGAACCTTTTATTCAAGTTACATTTAAAACTTCCATCAAAGAGAACCTACAAAAGGTACTGCGATTAAGCTCTTTATTTCATTTTATTAAGTGGGACATATATATATATATAGGGTGTATTAAGATACTTTTTTAAATTTTTGGCGTAGGTTTCCTTACCCCAAAACAAGGACTAAAGTCTACATATTTTCGCCAGTCCTTCGTTTTTCATGTTATTCAATTTAAAGTTTATGGTAGATGCAGCTAAATGCAGATCGTATTTACGATTCCAATGGAATAAATTATGAACATGGAATATTAGCGTTTAAGCCTTTTTTATATATATATATATATATATATATATATATATATATATATATAGTTATTATAGTTTACTCTCGTTTATTCGTTCATTTCTTCTTCTTCTTCTTCCCCTTCTTCTTCTTCTTCTTCTTCTTCTTCCCTTTCCTCTTCTTCTTCCTCCTCCCCTTCTACTTTTTAACTTACTCCCTTTCACTTTAGCCAATTTCTAATCCTACCGATTCACACAGTCACTGTTGCCAATCAAAAATATTAAATCTATTTGTAGACCTTTTTTTTTTATTTGTAAAAACAAATCATATAAGCCTTGGCCAACACGCAAACTCTGCACTTTTCCAAAGACGACTCTGTTCACTTGCTATAATGCTCCTCGCTTCGCCAAGCCTCCGACACCAAACCAATGATAGTAATGATTTTGATTGTCATGCTATATTTTCTACCAATCTTTCTAATATCACTTTTGCAATGAAATTCTCTGCCACGTAAATAATTGTTCTGTTTCACTAAATAATCCTCCGTTTTGACCAAACCGAAATAACATTTAGAGTGATAGACATAAATTTTTATGAAAAGTTTGTATTTCAACGCCGATTTAATTCACGTCCTAAATGGTGGGATGGTTCACTTTGGTATTAAATATAGGTTGGTTAGTTGATACTAATAAAGTGAGTTCAATCCCAACTTTTTGCAGTGGCTTATCTGATTCGGATAGTTTTAGTTAAGTGAGACAAGGGGATAAAAATTCTACCCATTTGCTGAGACTCGGTATCCGGTTGAAATAAAGAGAATGAGATAAAATCTCCATCCGTGTATGACGGAGGGCATTTGATTTTTTTTCTAGTCAATTTTGAATTGTGCACTTGTAGTTTTCACTTGCATTTTTCTGGATTATTATGCAACGCATTGAATTCCGCTGTTACTTGTTTCATACAATCTCTCGCAAACCAATTATGAACAGTTATTTTTTTAATTCACAAATCGGCTGACAAAAATGTGGTTGCAGCAAATGATACAATGAAAGAGTTAAAGGGACTAAAAGCCACGACAGTATAATGAATTGAAGGAAAGAAAAAAAATGCTAGCTTCGGATTAACGTGATGTGGGAGGACTCATCCATCATTAAGAACAACATTCGAAATGTTATTTTCATTTGCCCTGAAAAAATTCCGATTTTTATATCGATTATCAATGTAACTTTTATTTTTTCAGCAGTCACATCTAATTTGGTGCTTCTACTACATATTTAGAAAGACTTGAGAAAAATCTTTAAGAATTTGCAATGTTATTAGTCCTGACCTGGCATCTAGATTTCAATCATTTACCCTCCTCCTTAGCGTAGCCTTACTCTGTCGTTTCGATAAATATTTTCATGCTTTTTTCTTCTAATGAGCTTTTCTCTTTTGTTACCTAGAATTTACGAATTTCAGCGCAGTGCCAGATTGAGAGTTTGCTCTCTTCATTCTACTGTTGACTAGACTTCACCGTAAGTTCTATGCAAAGTGTTTCTTCTCTGGCACTTCTCGATAGCGGACATCTTTTCGGGGTTCTTACTTTCCAGATATTCAAATATTTAAATGCGAATGTCAAAGGTTATCTTCTGTCTTCTTCCTGTTCTTTTATCGTTCTCTCTCCTTCATAATGTTTTTTTCTCATTTTATTTCACACTCAGCAGCCCAGTGAGTGTTAGTGGCTTTATTGCCTTGCTTAGTGAGAAGTGATAAACAATTGTTGGTAGTTTCCTTCGTTTTCTTTGCTTTTCACCAGACAATGAAGACAATTCGTGTAGGGGGGTGGCATCACGACTATCACGTTGGCGTATATATCCCACCAAACATCTCTCTTTATTGCAATGAGTGAGGGTCTGCCACAGGGTTTGTATCCCCGGGGGCGGACAACCCTCATAGCTCTTTTTTTCCGTGAACAGTCCGAAAAGTGAATCGCGACAGAGAGAGAAAGGGCTGATACTGCACTTTGGTTCTAGCTCAAAACGCCGTGAAAAGCGGTAACGCTAACGATCTTTCCCTCTGCATACCCCCGCCCCCAAAAAGTGGGGTACTGGATCGCTTAGACATAGGTATGAGAAAAATGTATCTCTAAAGGTAAAATCATCATTTCCATATAGTTTTACTCTCGCTTCAAATTTTAGAAGGCTTTATCTTAAAACTGTTTGGATTACGGCCAGATCACGTTGAAACCCCGGTTCTCGTATGATCAGCGAATAACCGTCATCATGGATTATCAGTGTAACGGATAACACCAGGTACATGAAAATCGGAGAGCCGAGTTCAAATTGTAGTCGGGGTTCACTTACCCGCAAATTAGTGAAAGGTATTAATCCACTTTATCCCCCCACCTATGGGTTAATTAGTAGGATTTATATGAGAAAGCCTTTATTATCTCCAGAAGATTCTAATAATCATAAAATATTTTCTGGCTTCAAATAACCTGCAAAAGTTTGAGAACCCGTAAAAAAAAACTACTTAATTCTTAACAATGACGAAATGCCCAGCCACCGGTTGAATAGTGTTAGAGAAAAATGACTCAATGCCCAACCATCGGTTGTGTTGTCATTTTGTTCAAGTGATTTTGTGATTTGGTAAAAGACTTCGTTTTTATGAATTTGTAGCGCCAATCTATAAGGTATGATGGTAGATCTTCTTTAAATCATCTAGACGTTTCTTTAAACAGATGCGTTTTTATATATCTAACCCAGGGGTTCCAAAACTTTTTTGCATCATCGCCAAACAGTATAGCAAATTTTCAAAAGCATACCAAAATTGCTTCGTAAAAGTTTGTTACTGGTTCGTAAACTGACTTTTAGATGTTGTAAGAAATATATGGTCTCCCTACGTGTACACAAGAGATGATGGGAGATAAGGGACCATAGGATCATTGTAGTCACCACTTCATGAACATGGATTCGATTGTCAAAGATTTTGCTCGGTAAAGAACAACCATATTGGATATACGTGGTCACACATAATATATTTTATCAGGCATAGATAGATAGATAGATAGATAGATAGATAGATAGATAGATAGATATGAAAAATTGAGATAGATGAATAGAAATACACAAACACACACACATATATATATATATATATATATATATATATATATATATATATATATATATATATAATTAAGTTATGGAGAACTTGGTAAACCGAAAGGGTAATTCAAGGAGGATGAAATCCTGAGAGCTCAATGTGAATACAGAGCTAATATTTAATGAAAAACAGACCACTTTAAAAGGTGCCATTACAATAATTTATTTCACCCAAAATCCTTTTAAAGGACTCGGATCATCAGGTAACACTTCCAACAACGAAATTGGAATTGTTGCCTGATGATCCGGGGTCCAAAAAAGGATTTCGTGAAAATAAATATTATAATAGTACAATTTTAAAAGTGGTCTGTTTTTTCATTAATTATATATATATATATATATATATATATATATATATATATATATATAGATAGATAGATAGATAGATAGATAGATAGATATGAACAAACTGAGTTAGCTAGCTAGATAGATGTATCAAGTTGCACTCTCAACTTGCTAATATAGAGATTATTTATTCAAACAATAAAGATTCTTATAATATTGTAAAACTTCTGATTTCTTGATTCAATTTCCCAAATAGATTTTATTAATGTTAATCGTCCAGTGATAAAATATGAGGCCAGGATTAGAATGAGTGAGTTTGCCTAAGCAGTTTTTTTTTTTATTTCTCTAGGTTTTGAACATTAAAAACAACAATTTTGACTAGAAACATCATTTATATTGTTTACGCCGGAATGTCTATGATTTAAAATACATACATGGATGAATACGATGAGTGCTGATTTGATAAATAATGTCTACAGTCTTGTATAAGTTTTATACCAGACAGAATATTGAAACTGGTATCACATTATAGTAAATTTATTTCTCTTCAAAATGACGTGTGTTGTGTGATAAATAAAGTTTACAATCCTATAGAACAAGTTTTATTCCAGATAGAATAATGAAACTGTTATCAAAATTAACTACACCTCAAATTTGCATACTTATTTTTCATTTATCAACTCTGTACAGATTTTCGAAATGTACTATTTACGTTTTCAATCCTTCTGAGAAGAAAGATTACTTTTGATCCTGCTGAGGATATTTATCTGTTGACCTTTTATTTGTTGACTGCAATGCTGCCCAGCATTGTCATGAAAAAAAAAAAAAAACACGAAAAAATCACGCAAGCCTTTTTCTTTCTTTGAATGATCGAAACATTGTATTGATTACATATATGTGCCTATTTGAAATCGCACGCAAACTTTTAGTGGCAAATATTCTCTCAACAAGCGTTGCTTTATTCCACGCTTAGTGGTTGTACCAATGACTCACGAATAGTATTCGTAATGGTAATGTTTTCCGTTTACTTATATGGAAATATTCGGCATTCATTGGCCGAGCACCCAGTGTTATTCATGTTACCTTTTCCACTGGTTATATGGCTGGGATCAAAGTGTAGTATCTGTTCGCCGCATCTCTAATGATGATATCAGCATGTTTCTTTATATGGACATATTCGGCTTTCATTGACCAAGCTGCTAGTATTGCTCTAGATATCTTTTTCACTGGCCATCTAGCTGGAATTAAAGTGTAGTATCTGTTTGACCCATCTATAATGGTGATATTAGCCCGTTTTCTTATACGAACATATTCGGCTTTCAATGACCGAGTAGCCAGTGTTACTTTTTTCAATGGCCATCTAACTGGGATCAAAGTGTAGCATCAGTTCACCTCATCTCTAAATTGCAATAATTGTTGTTTCTTAAGTCCACAAACTGCTATTTATATTTCTAATGTTGATTGTACTTTCCTTCCTAAACTTTTTTTATAAGTAGTGTGGAACGTCAATATGTCGTTATATGAAAACTATATTTACTTGTTGAACTATATACTTACATCATTTACCTTCTGTCTCATATCTTTATCTTTGATTTTATTATCATAACGTTTCGGCTGTTGTGCCCTTCATCAGTTCTCTCTATATCCGGGTAGACTTCAATGAATTTCGACCTTCCTTTACTCACCTTACTTGTACATGTCTAGGAATATCTCATCTCGTCCTCTTTATTGTATTGCTAAAATATTGCTAGTTCTGATTCCGTTTCTGTTGTCACCCATCCCAGGGACTGAACACCCAATTACTATATCGCCAAGAAGAAAGGAGGAGAAACGACATGTAGATTTCAGTGATATAAGCTGTAAGAAATGAGAAATGGCCGCAAAATAGGTAACAGCGGGAGCAGCTTCAGCAGCAGTCAGGCGATAAGAACATTGGTTTTAAGGCTCGAAGTCCTCAATTTAGAATTGCCATGCGGGAAAAATGCATTGGTTCGCGCAATATAGACCTTTAAGCTACCTGGTTTTCACAGGAGTCAGATAGGTAGACACGTCATATATAGAAGGGTTTACCTACTTATTACTAAGCAGTTTTATTTCACCTTCAAGACTATTTTTCGACGGCAGAAAGTGGGATTATATATAATACACAATTAATGGATTACAGTAATTCCCCGGTATACGATAGTCCCGACTTAAGACGATTCGAGTTTAGGACGCAAACTCCATAGTTTCGACTTACGCCGTATGCCTCGTACATACGACCTAAACGGTGCAGTGGAAGAATACGTTTGTTTTTCTTTCTTCCTCAGATTTTCTGCTCCTTCCGAATACGGCAAGAGAGACAAAATCTTCTGCTTCATCACCCCATCTACCGAAAGCCAATGACATCAGTCAGTCATTTATGTGCCATGCGTGATACACGATTAGGCGATCATGTATCTTTCGATATATGATCGAGGCAGATTTTTTTTCCGCAATAGGTTGCCATTTCTTTCTGCTGTAGACCAGTTGCTATCCAAGGCTCTAGAATCCAGTCTGTCCTGTTATTTACCCGTAGCTGGGGGGCGGGTGAGAAGAAGAGGATTCATACCTTTCCCAAGTGAATGTAATGGATTTGGACTCGGCTCTCCGATTCGCCAGTCCGAGCAATGACATCACTGACAATAAATATACAATAAGCTTAAAACAATGTATTATATTTATTATTATATTTATGTCTTCTATCTCTATTTTCAGTCCATTTTTAATCGATATCACCTCATGGAAGACAGCAAAGCGGGTAAGAGGCAATGGGTTATGTGGTGTGGTAGAATTAGGAACAGAAACATTTCTAATGACCAGGAACAAACGAAGAGCAATCAAAAGAAAACAGAAAATAGCGATTGACATTGCATTTATATATTTGGAGATTAAAGTTGGCTGGATCGCATGGAGCCGAAGGGAGTTCCACATGCGAGAAGTGTGAGAAAATAAAATGCATAGAATTTACGGTTACATCTAGCTAGCTCTACTGTAAACTGATGAAATCTCGACGTTAGTCTAGCACTGTGCTTAAATTTATAAATTCTAGGGGCCATAGCGAAGAGCTCATCCGAACAATTAACATGAGAGTTTTTAGAGAAAAGACGTAAAGAAGCCACCTTACACCGGTGGCAAAGTTACTGAAGCCGAGCCGCCAGATCAGGACCAATAATATTGTTGATTCTACTATGGATTTCATCAAGGAGCTCAAGGTTCATAGCAAGGGCACTGGACCATATTTGGCAGCAATTCTATACCATATGTCATAGAAACGTGTTGCTGTCTTAGATTAGCACAGGTTAATGATGTAAGTGCATGGAAGTTTAAGTGTAAGTTCATGGAAAATCGACTTACACGGAAAATCGAGTTACAACGCGTCGTGGGAACGAAACTGTGTCGTAAGTCAAAGACAGCCTGTATTTAATTCAACATTACGTCTTATTAATAAAAACGTAATATTTAGTGTGTACACGTCTTTGAGTAGACAATGGTGTCCTTAAAAAGGGAAATTAGTGGTTACTTACCCCGAGATAAAATATCTTAATATAAAAATATATATCTTAACATTTGTTCCCTTTGTTATCCGGGGAAAAGCTTTCAGTCCAAGCGTTATTTACCCTTAAGCAATGAGGAACCACAAAGCAAAATGCTAATGTGGGCAGGATGAGATGGAACAAATTAGTGACCATCACGACCATCAGACCTAACACTCCAACACGTTTTTTTTCTTGTTAGGAAAAAGAAGGAACATATTTACATGGTCAGACGGAAAACTGTTCCTTAATTAAAACAAATATGCATGTAAAAAATGCCAGAATTCGTTTGTAGAAGTGTTTTTAATATGTTAGTTCTCAGCGTTGTACTTGAACATGTAGTGATGCATTTCGAATATGTTAAATAGTTTGGAAATCATAACAAATCATATTTGAGGTGGCCGAACATAAGAATTTTCTTAAATGATTGTAATTTATCTTTGTTCAATAAACAAGAAGGGTGTAATTTTTGTTGCAACTTATATATATATATGATGGACTCTCCCGTCGATTTCGACGTATGAGGTTCCGACAACCTTTTAATGACCCTCATGTTTGAATCTAGAGTGACATTTCAGACCTGCTAATGACTTGTAAAGAAAACCACAGATTGGGCAAGCATGTGAGCAAAGAGGGTGCACTTCTCTGGCACCCTCTGAGGCTTTTTTCCTTTCTCTTGCTTCACGGAGCTTGATAACGCTTGCCGCCGAAAAATTCCTGATTCCAGTGTAAGTTACACTTTTCCAAGCTTTGCGATCCAAGGCAATATTCTCCAAATCAGTGTGTGCAACATTTGCAGCTGCAAGGTTACTTTTCAGCTTATCTTTAAACCTGAGCAAGGGTCGGCCAACATTCCGTTGACTATCTTCAAGCTGGCTCTACATGAGAATCTTTGAAAGTCTACCATCTTGCATGCGCACAACATGACCGGCCCATCGTAACTGTGCCCTCATGAGGAAGCTCTCAATTCCGTCAATGTTACACCTCGTTAGAAGGTCGGCATTGGATTTTTTGTCCTGCAGGGTTAGTCCACAGATTGCTCGGAGACATCCTTTGTGAAAGACATCTAATTGCTGAATCTGCTTACGATACAGGGTCCAGGCCTCTGATCTATACAAAAGTGTAATGAGGACAACTGCTTTGTACACGTGGATTTTTTGTCGCAAGACGAATACCCTGTATATATATATATATATATATATATATATATATATATATATATATATATATATATATATATATACAAGTATATGATTGGTGTATAATTAATTAAATTGAAACTTTTTAATACCATTTATTTTACATTCAACATCATCACTTGATAAGACACCGGAGGTGTTGAAACAAAATGGCTCCAAGTTAGCGGGAAGGCCAAGACCGACTTTGCATTTTCCAACTGCCATCGATAGTTGAAATAATCGATTTTTTCATGCTTCTACAGCAGTTTTCAAGTAGTTAGCGGCCATTTTCTACTGGCCAGAGTGACAGCCTATAGATGGCTGCCACGAATAGGCAGGAAGATTCGATCGGCCAGCGTGAGATCCAACAGCTGACTGACACGAATGTTAACTAGCATGCTAGCATGCAAAAAAATATCGAAAGCTGCATTCGTCAGAAGTGTGAAAAATTTAAATCTGCATGGCACTTTACTCCAATTGGCTCATTCGCTTACTTAAACTCAACGTTGATTCTGATTCCACAGAACTGGGTTCGGTGTGAAAAAGTATTTGTTGTTAACATTCTTTTTTTATTCGGTTTTTCCAGTTACGAGTCCTTTTTTAGAGCTGATCGTTTTTTGTTCATTTTGTTTAGTTCTTTTTCGTAACAGATTTAATGTTTAGTATAGAGCTTAGAAAAAAAAATTCGCAGTGTGAGATAGGCAAGAAGTAAGGCATGTGGCAACATCAGCACGGCAAAGGCACTCCTTTAAAAGGCAAGGAAGGGCAAAGATATTTTAAGTCAAGTGATAGCGATTGCTGTATGAGTCGTACGATTTTTGAATCAAGCACGGGCAACACCGGGCCATGCTGCTGTATATATATATATATATATATATATATATATATATATATATATATATATATATATATATATATATATCAATTAAAAGGTTATGTACGCTTGTATTTGAGTAGACTCCGTTTATTTATTAAACAGAATATTTATTTTATTTTCGTCTCCCAGCATAAGTATACAAGAAATTTTACTAGAAAAAAAATATGAGCTCTCCGACAGGATTCGAACCTGTGTTAATCTTGGTGAAACCGTCATGGATCTGATGTGTTTTGTCATATAGATAGATAGATAATATTAATGGGCAATATATATATATATATATATATATATATATATATATATATATATATATATATATATATATATATATATATATATATATATATATATATATATATATATATATATATATATATATATATTCCAATGAGGATAGAATCAGGGTAGAACTCAATGTCCAGGATAGACTTAGAATTTGTAGGTCTGATGAACTGGTCGTGATTGATTCCTATCTAATAAATTATAAACATGGAATATTACTGTTTACTTTTATATTTTTATATCATATATATATATATATATATATATATATATATATATATATATATATATAAATCAGCTAGATGTTAAGGAGAGATAAGTTGATCACATGGTGCTACAAGCGAATTAGTTGATTAATTGATTGACTATGTAGCGCCAGTCTCAAATAATTACGTTTTACTTTTCTTTACTTGAGCAGCATTTTCAATATTACATTTTACTTTGATTTATATATGAAGCACATCGGCTCGGAAAGTCAAAATTTCCTGAGCCTGAGACATTTACAATAATGTGTCTAAACTCGTATTCTGTATACTTATGTGCCTATTTGCACGGATTATTTCCTCATAAATTAGAAATGGAGGGGGAAAAACACAATCCCCTGTTTCGCGGTGATTGCCATAAAGTATTTGCCAGTATTATGCAAAAGTGTGCGACTTCTACGGTTGCATTGGCAAGCACACGATCGTTCTGACGCAAAGTGGACGTGAAAACCACGCGCGCATGCGCATATACTCACACATTTCCGTAACTCATTGGTATGCAAGTAGGTTATCGGCTGACTCCATTTTGCAGCCGACTTTCTTTCTTGGCTCCCTCCCACTTCGCCTTCTTTTCGATTGGTTTTCGTTTCGCTATTCTGCGTGTGTCGGTCGCCATAGACTGATTTTGTTTAGTTCTATACGAAGCAGTCTTCCCGCGGGTCGGAGATGGAATAAGAACTTTCTCACGTGAACCTTGTCACTCTTATCTAAAGTCCTCATCTTTATAAAAGAGGTACAATCAGTGACGTCCACCATCACGTGATATAGTGGCAACTGCAATCGAAGAAATCTACAGGGTTATAGAACTAGTAGTATTGTAGTATTGGAAATTAAAAAGATAATATATATATATATATATATATATATATGTGTGTGTGTGTGTGTGTGTGTGTGTGTGTGTGTTTTGAGTATTTAGGCAACAATTCCTCTTTTATACATGTTTTGTTAAAGACGACTGACAATATATATGTGTCTAATATAATAGATCTTTTATGCGTTATATATAATAATATAATTTAATATGTATATATGCAGGCATACATATAATGTAATATTATATATAATATTATATATATATATGTGTGTGTGTGTATATGTGTATATATATGTGGGTGTATATATATATATATATATATATATATATATATATATATATATATATAAATATATTACTTTCAACAAGGAACGAAACGCGGTGGTATACAAAAGTTTTCTTCTTGTTTTGTCTGATACATATATATGTGGGGGAGTAAGCATGCATGTCTGTTGAGATAAAAAAAAAAGTGAATAAATTTTGGTTGACGTTATAGATAGATAAAAAGATAGATAGGCAGATACGGAACTAATCTAATAGATAGATAGATAGATAGATAGATAGATAGATAGATAGATAGATAGATAGAAAATGAATAGGTCGGGATAGATAGATAGATAGATAGATAGATAGATAGATAGATAGATAGCAAATGAAGAGGTCGCGATAGATAGATAATCTTTTCAATATTTGCGCACAATCTGTAAAACAATTAGTCGGTAGACTTCTGATAAAATAATTTATTTTACACAACATATATGTATTTTTTCATCACATTATCCTCTACGGGTCAATGCACGGAAAACAGCACTTTGCTATTAATCACATGTGAGTAAAGGTCTCGTCTGCTTTCAGCAAGGGACTGTGACATGTTATGCATTTATTGATCTGCACTCTTACACCTCACATAAACGAGCACGCGCTCACACACACTCAAACAGACACACACACATATATATAGTATATTTTCTGTTTATACTTTATTTTTTAATATATACAATTTAAGTAAATGCACCGTATTTTTGTAAATAAACAGTATTAATCATATTTTAGTGGCTTGAATGTTCGAAAAAGTTCGCAGGAATATGTGTTTCTCGGATAGGTATCTAAACTGTAGCTAAACAGGGAACCCTCATTAGATCTGTTTCATGACCAGATATGATTGTTCGAGAATGATCGTCGAAGACTTGTTGTTTATAAACAGTAATTCGGACTTTGCTAACGAGGCGTTCATTTGTGTTTGAATGGTTAACAGCATATCAGAAGCAAAACAAGAAAGATATTAAAAATCGGAATTTTCGGACACCTCTATGTCCTTTCTCAACGAGACAAGAAATAGAAAAATGAAGTGGGACTTTTTTCTGGAGGAATTTTTACGGCATGTGTTATTTTACTTCTACGATTACTTTTGTAATGTGTTTGTAAAATGATTTTTTTTTGGAAACTGTACGAAGACTAGAATGTGTGAATTTATTCTATACATATATTTGTGCACTTAACCCCACTTACTTTATTAACTAAAACCGCCACTAGGGGACGCTTAATGAACCTATAAATACACTGTAATATTTTCTATCATTCTCTTTTTCCTATTTTCCTTAGACACACTAGGACGTAGATCTATCGTAAAAACGCGTTTCCCATTGGAAAACACACACATTAACGCACACACACGTATGTACGCAACTTAATTTTCTCCACCATATCTACACATATTTTACATTCAATTCACTAGTTCTTAAAAGTTTTCCTGCTTGTTCATTGAATTGTCACATACATACAATATCGTTGATTTGTTTCTCGCAGCAATATAACATTTTGTCTTGTTAATAATTCATTATCGTTTGTCCATATATATATATATATATATATATATATATATATATTGGTTTTAATTTTTTCTTTGTATTTTATTACCCAGATACACATACAAGTCCGGTATTTATGTTGTGGGATAAAAATAACAGGAGATCCGTGTTTTCCACCTAAACATTCGCCAACATATTTTAACTTAGATTTTATAATAGAGTTTCTACAAAAAGGAATCTACAAATCCTCTACAACACTAAACGTGGCAAAGAAGTAAATCCAAAGTACTATTTCTCTTCAGTAATATAACACGTAATACAACACATTAAAATAAATCCAACTACATTTTTATTTCTCGTCTCGTTCAGAAAGGACACAAGCGTGTCCGAAAATTCCGATTTTTAACATGTTTTCTCATAATGCTTACATTTGATGAAAATACCAACTAAGGATTAATTAAAGGTTATTAATCTTATTATCAATTGGATTAATTTTGTTATTTTCTTATCTGTCGAATTTATTTCATTTCCAATTAAATCTATATATTATAAGACGCACAGGTGTGCACTGTTTCCTTACTATTATATATATCACACGGACACACAAACACGTACACACAGACACACACACAAACGCACACACGCACACGCGCGAGAGCGCACACATATATATATATATATATATATATATATATATATATATATATATATATATATATAATTATGAAAACGGGGACTTTAAAGTTCATGCTAACGTTTTATTTCATTAAAACCGATACTCCAATTCTAACCGTCCGATAAACATTTTCACATTTTCTTTTTGTGAAAATGTTTGTTCTGATGAGTTAAATACAAAGTATCGGTTCTAATGAAATAAAATATTACCATGAATTTTTTAAAGTCTCTGCATTCATAATTATTATTTGGTCTGTTATTACATTGAGTTCTGTGGATGATTATCCTCTTTAGGTTATCCTTACGCAATACCAAATAAAATAATATCATTATATATATATATATATATATATATATATATATATATATATATATATATAAAGGATTATATATATATATATATATATATATATATATATATATATATATATATATGTTTAAGATGAGAAAATTTGTCACTTAGATGATTGGTGTTAGCTTCAGCAACCTGACTCCAGCTTTCGTAGGCTGTTCTGTCAGTCCACTCTTCAGGGGTATCAACAAATACTTTATATATATATATATATATATATATATAATTTTCTATTTTTAGAACCTTCTATACAAGTTACATTTAAAACTTCCATTAAAGAGACCTACAAAGGTACTGCGATTAAGCTCTTTATTTCATTTATCAAGTGGGACATATATATATATATATATATATATATATATATATATAGTGTGTATTAAAATACTTTTTAAATTTTTGGCGTAGGTTCCCTTACCCCAAAACAAGGAATACAGCTCAGAATAGATCGAAGTTCAAGAGAATGATAGGATGATAGGATAAGGAACAAATAGGAAGGGTTTATTAATCTAACATGCATAGTTAGTATTCAAGCTTCCTCAGAGAATGACATTGTATTTTTATGTCTGCGTTGTTCGATTTTCATTGGTTAAGCAGGGTTCACGTCAATTTGATTTGGTTGAAGCGTTATATTCATATGATGATGTACTCTCTCTCTCTCTCTCTCTCTCTCTCTATATATATATATATATATATATATATATATATATATATATATATATATGTACTAGGAATATACATAATATCCGACTTTGATAACACTACTCGGAGTTTCATGCAGTTTGTGCAATCTTTAGCTGTGGAGATTCTGACCGTTATCTGTCACGTTCTCATGATAGTAATTAAAATTTGGGTTTAAAAACTTGTCTGTTTAAAATATAAACTTAACTGTAAATAATTTATATCGTTCAAATTCATACGTTTGACAGTTGGAAAGCAACAAAAAAATATTACCAAATATTTTATATCTGAATTTAGTTTCGAGAAGTAAACAAAATATCAAGGGGTGTAACTCTCGTGTTTTTTAGCCTAAAAAACCGGAGTTATATTCGTTAACATAATCGATAACACAAATAAAAAATATAATATAAAGGTGCAAAATAAGTAAGTAGATAAATAAATAAATAGATAAATAAATAAAATGAATAAATAAATAAGTAAATAAATAAATAAATAATAGGTCGGGACAATATATCAAATATAATTTAAATACGGTTAAATTATATATACACAACGTTATAAATTAATCAAGTAATATTGCATTGTATATGTGTATAGGTATATAAGGAAACTTAAAGGTAATAATTTGTTGAATATTATTATTCCTAACATACATTATGCAATCTCTTTTAAAGGGGGTCAATGTTTTTGAGCAGGTATTTGATTTGACGTGTTCAGCAAGTTAAGATTATTTAAATGCTTTAATATATTAAGCTTCTCCAAAAAACGTATGTTACATCTGTCTCCCTTTCCGTTGTATGTGTGTATGTGTTTATGTGTATGTATTTATGTACTTGTGCCTGTGCGAAAAACAGACTCTATTAACAAATCCATTATTAACGTGAAGTTCTTTCTAGCGACGACAATATATATAATATTGCAAATCTCTTTTATTCTGTTTCGTTGCATTTTTGTTCATGTCCCTGTCTATTAAATTTACTACCTTTTTCACTTTCATTCAGATATATCTGACGAATTCCCGTATTATTCTCCTAGACATACGAGCGTTTACTTTAATGCGAAATGAGATCTGGGAACATTTCGCTTTTATTTAATTCTCTATTGCACACCTATATTCGTTTTCTCTTGAAATGCATCCAGGCGCCCATTGTGAATAGCATCTATTGAACCACATCAGCAACTTTTACACCCTCCAGGGCGTATTTTACTGAGGAGAGAGGCAGAAAATATCATATTTTCAACGCCTACCTAAAACAGCAATGCATCTTTTGTCGTAGGATTGAAAATTTAATTATTAAAATATCTTGCAGGTGAGGCTTTCAAAGACATATCAGAGAGCCACATAAAAGAAGATTATATATATATATATATATATATATATATGAATATATATATGTATATGTATATATATATATATATATATATAATCTTTACGTGGCTATATATATATATATATATATATATATATATATATATATATATATATATATCTTCTTTTTTATATATATGTTTCATGCTAGATGCAAACGTCGTCTAGCATGAAACAGACTATCGCCTCTAAGTGTTGACTTCTATGTTCACTTTTATATATATATATATATATATATATATATATATATATATATATATATATATATATATACTTTAATATTTCTTAATATAATAACATACACCAAAAAAGACGATACATTGAATTGTGTATAAAACTATTTGATATGAGTAAATAATAATAATAATAATAATAATAATAATAATAATAATCATGTAATCATGTAATGTGTGTCTCCCTGCCAATAACTCATAAATAATGGACTATTCCGTTTTGATCGCCTGGAAAGGCAAAGACATATCGGAGATGCTAGTTGGTTTCAGTGAAAAAAGAAAGAAAGAAAAATACCCCATTAATAATCGACTATCCCGCGTGAGAAAATTTTATGGGAGCTTACCCATAATAACAGAATGAACTATTGCATACGTAATAAATACTGTGCCTCAAGAGGAAGCAGCGAGTTCAGTCTGAATTCGGGCGACCGGCTGATCGGTTGAACTCTCCGCCTTTGGGCGGGGAGGAAAACCGACCCTTAACCCGTTTATACGGTTTCAAAGGGCATATTTTTGGCCGAGACCACGGACTCGGAGATTCCACGTTAAACCGGCCTTGTGCCACATGATGCCCTCGTGGGGGCGGTGACTAAATACCGTTCAGTCTGAAGTGTGGAGTGATGTCCATCAGGAGTCAGTCAGTCGAGTCAGAGGCAGCGTTCAAACAATGACTACTAAACCTGATTGTTCGTACTAACACTTTCTACCTTTCTGTATATATTCTTTTTTGTAATATATCTGTGTTATTCCATATCCGTATTCGAGTTCTTCTTTATTGGTTCTACCTTGGACTATCACCGTGGTACAAGGAACCGGACAATAAGAGAAAACAAAAGAGGTATCAAAGACACGGCTTCGTTTAAGCAAGAACATGAAAACATGAAAGGAGGGAAGATCGAAAGGGTTTAACGGCTGTTTCAGTGAAGTGGAAAAAGTCGTCAATTTCAAATATTTTCATTTGTTTCTCCTGACTTCTTCTGAGAGATAGATAGATAGATAGATAGATAGATAGATAGATAGATTGAGAAAGACAGATTGAGAGATAGATATAAATAGAATGAGATAGAAAGCTAGCTAGTAGCTAACTAGATAGATAGATAGATAGATAGATATGAAAAGAACAAGATATATACATACATACATACATACATACATACTGTCTGAACATAGAACCCCATACTGCAAGACATCTATCAGTTTCAAGCATCAAGAGATCTGCAGATCATGGTCACTATTCCTTTTGTAGACCTTCTATATATAGGTCGCTGGAGACTTAGCAAGGTGGTGGAAAGAGTTCTCATTTTGCTTGTTTAATTCGTTTAATTAGTTATTTTTTAATTTATTTAATTTAGCTTTCTGTTCAGTCGACCTCTCAAAACTTTACAAAATATAAGAATTATTTTGGGGCTGGTTTCTTTGTTGGACAAAGAACTTTATTGAATCCCGTCCTATATACATATGTACTTTCGGAGAGATAGAAATGAACTGACTTGAGCAGTATATATATATATATTTCATATAGATAGAGAGAGAGAGAGAGAGTGAGATAG
>CAHIKZ030000598.1:710000-802500 GCA_903632075.3 Acanthosepion pharaonis
TTTTTAGCGGATTTATTTTTAGAAACACGCCCAGTGACCGACAGTGACTCAATTCGCATCTGCGAAGAGTCTCTATATATATATATATATATATATATATATATATATATATATATATATATATATATATATATATATATATATATATATATAAACACTTCTTTTTTACTATTTATTTATCTTTCTTCAATAGGAGTGGTTTTTTCTTATCGTCTGTTTCACACACTTTTCCAGTATTTTGAACAGGTGTAGAGGTGGAATACACACACACATACACACACACACACAAACACACACACACACACATATATATATATATATATATATATATATATATATATATATAAGCATTTTGCACCAAGTAAGGCGGGGGTGCCGCTAGCACGGAGGGGGTTACAAAGAGTGAAAGTGAGAGAAAAGATTGTGTATAGAGTGGGTTGAGGAAATAATAATGAAGGTCGACTATCAGGGCAGCAGAAGATGTTGATTGACGTTGCATTTAATTTGTTGAAGATCGTAGCTATCAGAGAAGCAAGTAAGAAACAGGGTGACCCACTCTCGGGAAGTGCGAGAAAAGTAACTGCTGGAATAGAAGTAGCGGCTGCATTTAACTATTTCAAGTGTAAATGAGTGGAATCTAGATGAGAATCATATAGCTCGCTTAAATTCATATAGTCGGGGCACCACTGAAAAGACCTCATCAGGGCAGTTACCATGAAAATATTTGTAGAAAAGACAGAGGGAAGCCATATCACAGAAATCGAGATGTCTAGTCAAGACCCATTACGTTGCAGATCCTACTTTGGATTTTGTCGAGTACCCCGAAGTGAACAGCAGGGGCACAAGACCAGATATAGCAACCATATTCAATGTATGGACGATTGGTAGATTTGCGAATGTTTAAAACTGACGAGAAAACTTTCTGGCACGACACAGTGGACCGAATTTCCTTGCAGTAGATGCAGCCATTGATTCCATCTAGCTGTACCACCTCAAGTTCTTGGAAAATCAAGAAGGCACAATGAAACATATATATATATATATATATATATATATATATATATATATGTCTGGGTGTGTGTGTATATATACATATATATATGTGTGTGTGTGTGTGTGTATATATTTCATGCGGAGACAGTACTATTTTGCTGAATCACAGCAACTCATTTCGACTAGACAACCGAATGCCTCAAGCCCAGATCGAAACTCAACCGATTTAGTGTCATTTAAGAGCTTCTGCCACTGAGCCATCTTCACTCGACAGAATAAGTCAGCCAAATCTAGCGTATTGTTTTTTGCGTAAACAAACGTCAAACAGCCATAGCGCTCCAATCATTTTACTAAAGAGCTTCGCATTTACGTTGTTTTTAGAATTAGCTAAGAATATATTTTCTTAGCGCTAAATTATGTCATTCACAGACAGTACTATTTCGCTGTATCACAGCTCTTCAGTGCAACTAGACAACCGAATGCCTCAAGCCCGGATGTATAAAGGCACACATTTTTCATCAAAACGGCGCAGCTGAAAAAGTTGAAAATGGGAGGTAAATATGGGGCCACGACTAAATAAATTCTTGTAAATAAGCTCCTCGGCAGTGTAAAACAGAAAAAGAAACTTTTATTTACGATCAACCCATGAGACACTGAGAACGAAGAAAGTTGGTCGAAGAAGCTTGATGTAAACCGCTTCTAAAAATAATACATGTTTAAACGACGGAACCATGTGCAGCACCATAAAACGCTCCTTCAAAATATTCGGAAGCGCAACCCGGGTTGTTAATCAAATGAAGTCTAATCGCTGATTCACAAACTGACTGAGTCAAACGATTACTCATTTTTTGTTCACATGCACACACACACACACACTCTCTCTCACTCTCACACACACACACACACACACACACACACATATATATATATATATATTAGTTGATTCCTTCTAAGGAATCATTCAGGCTACTTTCAGTTTAAATTTTTAAAATATTTCTAAGAAATCAATTTTTCAGTAAAACATTTGATATCTATATATTCAGGTTAGATCAGAACAAATGGAGTATAATTCAACTGTTCGTAACATTTAACTTAAAAGAGGGCTCAATACAGAGTAGAGCTAAATATTTATTATAGGAGATTAAAACAAAAACGTTAAAAATCACTACAGAAGAGCAATCATGTTTCGACACTAAAATTTTTGTCCTCGGGCGGTGGTAAATTACTGGTGTGTCTGGTTTGAATGAAATGTAAAGGAACATTCTAGTTTGTATGTATTGTGTCATTATTTCTGATCTGTAATTCAGAATGTTTTTCTGATCTAGTAATGTTATTATTATTAACTTTTCTTCCTGGCTAAGATTGCAGATATCATTATGATTGTTGTAAGGTTTGGCGTTTTTTTTTCAAATATTTTCCAATTTGCAATCTAATCTTTGTTATTTTTTTTTAATTTAAACACGTGGCTGGTTAGTCTGGTAGAACACTTAAGTCTTACTAGCTTGAAGGATGACTTGTAATTATACCAAGTTGTCTTGAATCTGCCTTCAGTACATCCGATGTACTATGATCAATCCTCACTACAAATACATAAAATGAACAATTATATATATATATATATATATATATATATATATATATATATATATATATATATATATATATTAACAATAGAGAAATCGCAAAAGTTTTTAGTTATAATATAGATTTATTTTAGTGTATGTATTATATTTTATTCTACATATTTTTGCTACATCAGTTTCCGATCACGTGACATTCTTCAGGCAAATTAAAGGAATCAATTTTTTAAGGAATAAAATTTCCTTGTGTTTTTTTAATAATTCATTATTCATTTTCTGTATTTGTACTGAGTGTTGATCTCATTTTTTTTGACAGTCGGCAAAAGTGACTTTCTTCCTAAGTGGTAATAAAGTTATTAGGTTTGATGTTAGTGGTGACGATGACAGATGTTTCGATGCGAGATGCCCCCCCCTATGCACACATCGCCCCTCAGACTGTCAAAACGATTTCAGTATTTCAGTGTATCGTATATGCATGGGACCGCTAGTTTGTGCCTGAAACAGCATACGCATATATATATATATATATATATATATATATATATATATATATATATATATATATATATATATATATATGTGTGTGTGTGTGTGTGTGAAAATATATAGAACATAGGAAAAAGAACTGGTTAGGTAAATAATCCAAAAAGTTCTTTAGTATTTTTTTGTTATTATTTTTAAAAAATAGTGCTCGATACAAAAGTAAAGCATAAATATAATTATTTATTTAAAAATATGATTCCAAGTCGAGACATAAGAGGTCTCATGTTTCAAAACAAGAGCCAAAAACTTCGATATAATTATTTGAATTAAATTGAGTTAAAGCAAGCTCTGTTCCATCTTCAAGCGAATTTTTTTTGGGAATAACTTATTTCTGAAATTTACGTGTTTTAATCGTATATTCATAATTGAAATCAAAATTTCCATGGTAACAGCCAGGGCGATTGTTTGAATAGGGAGGGATGTTGCGTGTTAATAATTTGTATCAGTATAGCGTTACATTCATAGATGTCAAGTCAGGGTAAGGTGGGGGTGTCTAAATTTAAAACGGAGGATGTTTTCGCCTAGTCTGGTTTACGTGTCTATGGAGATTTATTTATTTTATTTTCTTTCTTTATGAAAGGGTTTTATGTATATAAAAAAAAAAAACTGCCGTAACATTTGTTTTTTGACGACTTCATAAAGGGTTATCATTTTTTGTAGGGTATTTAAACTATTTATTAGGGCTATGGATTATAAAAATTATTTTATTGTATGTTTGTTTTTAAGCTAATAATTCAATGCAATTCAATGTCTATTGTTTAATAGATTTTTATTTAGTAACTTAATAATGTGCAGTTTCTCATGGAGGCACAAAGGGCATGGGTCATCCCAAGTTTTACAAGTTCAAGTCCTGTTTATAATTTTCCATTTTACTTTAGGTGTCCTATTTATTTCCTTCAAATGCCAAAAATATTTAGATAGAGAAGTCTGATTTCTTTTATTTCTATTGTTGAAAGAGCACTTATGCTGCCTCCATCTGGCTTAAAATTCAGTCTTCGTAGACCCAATGTATATCCTATATATATATATATATATATATATATATATATATATATATATATATATATATATATATATACAAACACACACATACTTATTCTTCCTATGATGCGAAGGGCTCAAATGTGTGCCTGTGAGTAGTATATCTTTTTTTTGTAAGTGTATGTATATATATATATTTATGGATACCTATTTGTGCGTGCGTGCGTTTATGTATGTGTGCGGTCCGAACAGTGTATCTGGCCATCATGTGGCATGCTGTGTATCCATGTGTGTTGTGTTATTTTCTGTTTAGTGCTGGTTTAAATTTGAATTTTCTTGAATTTATATGAAAGAAACAGTAACTGTCTGTTTGCTATATTGGCATAATTTTAAATTTGCCTTGATTGCATCCGTAGATGTGTTGCAGTACAACGTGTTTTTCTGTTGTCGGGTAATTTGATGTTGATTTTGTGAAGGGCAACCGTTTTGTTAAGTGCTTGGCTGATGTCTATATGTGACTTGTATTTTGTGCATTTGAGTGCAAAGATCACATTTCTGCAGTTGTGTTTTAAACATTTATTTATTATGAATGTAGTTGTACGGTTTTCAAAGGTGTAGGAGTTCCCTTCTATAATGATATCAACAAACCCCATATTTTTTTTTTTTTTGCATTTTGTGACCCACTGTATATTGTGTTGGTTAAATTTGGATGAGGTTAATATATATTTCAGGTTTTTAGATTGGCGTTTGCTTTTAATTATTTAGGTTGTTTTTTAGTATATTTTTCATTTTGTCATTCTTATTAAGTAAGTCTAGATTTCTTGTATTTTCTGTAAATAGTTTTGGATTGTTCTTATTGTATGCTGAGGGTTAGTTTGACGTTACAGCTTTTGGATTTCGTAGTTGGCCCAGAGGTGTTTTTTTTCTGCTTATTGAAAACATTTCTTTATTATGGTTGTGAGGTAGACTCGTTCTATATAGTTCTCCTCGGCGGGTTTTTCTGGGGTGTTTGTCGTTACTATAGGGTAAACCCTACGTGCTAGGGAATAGGAGATGGATTTCAGGCAGCTTTTTTTGGTGGTGGATCTTGAAATGAAGATATTGTTGGGTGTATGTAGATCTGTGGTAGATATCTGTCATTATGTGATTCTATATATATATATATATATATTTAATTCATCGAGTCTGATAGAAACCTCAACAGAATGCAGAAAGCACTGGACGGCCGTTTCGTCCTATATTTGGGACTCATCAGCAGTGCGCATCCACTACCGAGAATTGAAATTCTGACAGTTAGTTTGTCAAGCAAACATCAGACCAACTGTTCCACCGAGCCTCGGTGACGAAGAGATTGCAAATCAGACTCAATATAGCGCCGCTCGCTCACATATTCCGTGGCGGAACTCAACTGAGCTCTCTGTAACCATAGGACTGTGCCCCCTGGAGCCACGACTACTCTGACCAAGCCGCTCACTCATTAGAAGCCGGTTCAAGCGATGATATACACAGAGAGTAATTATTAGGAGGATTTGATAATTATATTTAATCTGTTGAGATTTCTATCAGACTAGATGAATTAATTAAATATAATTATCAAATCCTCCTAATAATTACTATATATATATATATATATATATATATATATATATATATATATATATATATATATTGTTTATTTAGGCAGCAATCCTTCTTTCATTCAAGTTTCATTAAATATGACAGTCAATGTACTTTAAGTTTTTATATAACTTCTCATGTGATCTTATAATTACTTTTCTTTTCAGTAGTCAAATTATATGACAACTGTTGTGTTTTCAAAGCGCTTTCGGCTATACATTTAGCCATTTTCAAGGTTGAAAATGGCTTGCTTAAGTTAGCGTTTAAACTACAGCAGATTTCGTAATTAACTACCATTAATTACCAGTTGATTTGCCGTAATAAAGCACTTGCTTCTCCCGCAGGTCATCTCCCGGCAAAATATTACATCTTTGTAAGCCACCTCATTATCAGTTTATTTTGCTGTGAACTAGAAATAAGTTGTTGTATGTATGTATTTATATAATGAAGACTCACACTACATTTTTCTGACCATAGCTCATTTAGGTATTCTTTAAATATTCATGGAGACCCACTGGACACTGTTCGTTCCACACTTGTTAGTAATACAAATATAATAGCATCGTCTACATGTAAAATGGAGGCCTAGTTAATAAAAACAAATAACCAACACTGAATAATATCAACTCTGAATATCTTGACATTGTTTTGAAAATGAAACATTGTGTAAATACATAAATGCAACAATCTATTTCTAGTTAAGAGTTAACACATTTCTACATTGAAAATGGCTAAATGTACAGCGAAAGTGCTCGAAAAAAACATTTGAAAAGTTTTTATATAATTTATCTCCTGAAAAATTATAAGGTCACATGAGAAATTATATCAAATCAACTTGTCTGTCATATTTAATGAAACTTACATGCATATATATACATATATATATTAATTGATTTAAAATATGTCTTTTTTTCGCTACAAAGTTCTAACCGTGTTTCAAAAATGGAAGCTGAAAGCTCCGAATTTAATTTTGTAATTAAATTAAAGACATAAGTTCCATTTCATCCTCAATGGAATTTTGGAGTAACTTTTAAAAGTACTGGGTTTTAAAAGACACAGCTAAAATCATAATCTACGTTTCCAAGGTTACAGAGAGCACTATTTTGAAAAATAAAAACATCTATAAGAACACCGGATTATATATCTTACTGTTCTTTCTTTCATATATATATATATATATATATATATATATATATATATATATATATATATATATATATATATATATATTCAAAATAAATAAAATATATAGCTGTAAAATATATTCTTTATTCGTAGTATATATATTTACAATTATTTTATTTATATAATTTAAAGAAAACACAGACCACTTTAAATTAAAATAAATTATTCGTTCTGACTTTACATTGAGATATCCGGATTTCTACCTCCTTGGGATTATCCATACGGATTACCAAAATTTTCATATATATATATATATATATATATATATATATATAGGAAATTTTGGGTTCAAATGTTTAAGCATTTACATATCTCTAAGTTCAGTATAACTTGAACATTTTTGCTAATCTATTCATCTCCTCGCATTTTTCCTTGTCATTTCGCTTCTCATTCGATGTTAATTTCTATAACTTCTCAAACATCTTCAGCTTGTAAGTTTTTCCGCCATTTTTCAATTATTTTAAAATATTAATCGCCTTCACTTGCTTTTTACATAATCAATTTTAAATTCAAAGTGGCCATCACAGCGCATGTAATTAATTGCGGTTAATTACTGCTAGCTACTTATTTAATCGATTTCCATTGCTTAAGTTAGCGTTTAAACTACAGCAGATTTCGTAATTAACTACCATTAATTACCAGTTGATTTGCCGTAATAAAGCACTTGCTTCTCCCGCAGGTCATCTCCCGGCAAAATATTACATCTTTGTAAGCCTCCTCATTATCAGTTTATTTTACGATGAATTGTTAACGTCTTAAAGTTTTGCCATTCACGCAAATTTCGGAAGGTGAATATATGAAGATTCGGCACGCGCTGCTTGGTCAGTATTTATGTTATGTTCCTGTTCCTTGTACCACGGTGATAGTCCAAGGTAGAACCAATAAAGAAGAACTCGAACACGTATATGGAACAACACAGATATATTACAAACAGGAACATATACAGAGAAGTAGAAAGTGTTAGTATAAACAATCAGGTTGAGTAGTAATTGTCTGAACACGACTCTGTTTTGGACTGCCTCTGACTCGACTGACTGACTCACTCGCTTTGACTGACAGACTCCTGACGGACTTCACTCCAGACTTCAGACTGAACTCAGACTTCAAACAAAACGATATTCAGTTACCCTCCCACGAGGGTGTCATGTGGCACAAGGCGTTTTTAACGCGAGAACTCCGAGCCCACACAGTTCAGAATCGTGGACCCCATATAGGTCCCATATTATTCAGCTGGATGTCTCCCAGAAAAAGTTGTCTCCGTGCGATTTGTGGCTATACCTTTGACGATAGGGTATCCGATGCAGATCGTCTTGCAAAATGCAACATTGGTGCGATTGAATTTTTCCTGATGCAGTCAAAACTTCGCAGGGCTTCTCATGTTGCAAGGATGCATGATGTCATTCTACCTAACGCCCTCGTGTATAGCCAGCTTGACAGTTGACAAAGGACTGTTAGACGACCTTGGCCCAGGTATAAAGACAAGCTAAAGAGTAACCACTCAGCTGCCAATGTGCCTCGTACTAACTTCGAGCAAGTTACCCTGGAGAAAAATAAATGGAGATATTTGTTCCAGAATGGGATTAGAATTTTCGAATACAGTCGTATTGACCGGCTAAGGGACGAAAGACAATGGCGAAAAGCATCATATTCCTGTGGCTATGTCCAGAGATTCTCGTTGATGCACAATATCTGTACTCGTATGCATGTTACTAGTGGAGTGGAGTGTCGCATAGGACACAAATATAAAAAAAACTAAATGTGGTTATCGGATCTCCATAGGTCAAAATCGACAGAAGTGTTCATTTATATATATATATATATATATATATATATATATATATATATGAAGAAAAATATATATACGGAAAAAGCAAACAAAAATCTTATATACAATTATGCTGTTTTAATATTAATATATAAACGTCGGACATTTTCGGTCTAATAAACCATCTTCAGGACATATTCTTAAATTATAACATTATCAATTTAACATGACAAAGACGATGTACGTTGAACAAGATTATGTTATAGATAACTGAACGTTTTATGAACGTTTTCAGTTATCTGTTTGGATGAAATATTTTTTAGTTATTTGTTTTAATTTTAAAAAACAAATAATTGATATATAAGGAATTTTGTTAGTTTTTACCGTATATATTTTCTTCATACTGTCGGATCTATATCCATATATTTGCTTACACACACACACACACACACACACACACACACACACACACACACACACACACACACATACATATATATATATATATATATATATATATATATATAAAAGGTAACAAATCCGTTGTTATATAAACCAAGTGGATCCTAGTAATATAAAATATTAAACCTGATCCACTGAAACTGAAAAGAGATTAATGAATTTATTATTGGAGAGCAATATAATGTATAAACAATAAGATCCATAATTACCTCATATGGGGTATATCCTATTTTGGTAGACGAAGATATTACTCGTCTCCCTTATCCACCCCGGCGTGAATTGAGTTTGTGTGTATACAGTTAGTTGGGGTGCAGGAAGTAGAATTTAATTGTGAAGGCTAAAAAAAAAAAAATCAACCTGTCGAAAAACTAATACAGATTTTATCAATTCCAATGTTTCAGTCAGACGAAAGGCGCCAGAAAGGGTCAGAGGAAGGTGGAAGGTATTTGTCTTAAAGGGACATAATGAATAATAATTTATATAATGAAACCCGAATATTAATATTATGACGTTAATTTAGGGTTTTTATATACAATTAAATATTAATTTAAAATAGAAATAAAACGGTGTCTAAAAATAAATTTAAAACTATAAATAAAAGGATGCAAGGGATTAATAGAAAGAGATTTGGGTTGATACTAAAGTAGGGAAAAAGTTTATAAATATAGTGTAAAGAAAATTGAAAAACAAAGTGTTACCTCTTTTCCCAAACATACACTGCAGTCAGCAGGGACTGCCATATCAATAAGGAGGCACATTTTGTTTGTGGTCTTTAATAACAATGTTTTGGTGGTTGGCTTTGATTGTTCTGCCAGTGTGTATTGTGTAGTCCCATAGAATTGTAACAGGTCCTATCTCCGTAACCGAGTCTGGGTGGTGTTCATACCAGTTTCTTTGAGTTTCCTTCCTGTAGAAGTTTCAAATTTTCCGGTGCAAATATTGGCCCACTCTGTCATGCCGGGTTTTATACTCAGTGCGTGCCAATATCGTGCAACCTGATACAAGATGATCATTTTTTTCTGGATATTTATCACAGAATCTGCATTTTGGGCTAACACAAAATTTTAGTATATGCACTTGTTAATTTCTAATTAACAAGCATTGATTCTGTGCAGCAAGAATAAAAGCTTTAGTTTCAGCTTTCAACCCTGCACTACGCAGCCACTGATGGGTACGGGTTTTGTCTCCGTCAGTGTTTGGTACGGGCAGGGTATTGGCCACGAAGCGGTTTATCTTGCCATTGTTTCTGTATCTGGTCGGTTGCATTCGTCTTTGCTTTCTTTTTTAAGTATTTTGCAGCTTCAACCGGTGTATTGTGCTGTACTTGTATTTCTGCGCTCATTTGAAACTCCATTTTGAATTTGTTGGCTTCCTTTATTACGGAGTTAAGACGCTTACTACTTTCATGTTCTTTGACACATATCCTCATCAAGTCGTCTGTAGTTTCCAAGCAACTTTGGAGGCCAATTGTTGTAGTTTTGTAGGACAGTTCTAGTTGAACTAATCCTCTGCCTACTTCGGATCTGGGCACATACAGACGGTCAACATCAGCTTTGGGATGATGCATGCGGTAGCAAGTGAGAAGCTTTTTCGTTTTGGCGTCCATTCGCTTTATTTCAGCTATGGTCCAATTAAGGACATTAAAGCTGTATTGCACCACAGGGACAGCCAAGGTGTTTATGGCTGATATTCTGTTTTTTTGAGCTTAGCTCGGTATTTAGTACCAGACGTACACGCCTGTAGTACTCTTTTCTTACCTTCTCCTTCATTTGTGGATGTTGTATGCCATCTCCTTCACTAATTCCTAAGTATTTATAGGCTTCATCATGCTCCAGTTCCGTAATCTTTGTGACAAAATCTAAATCTATGAAGGGCGTTTCTGTAAATCTACCTTTCTTGAATGTTACTTTTGCACATTTATCTAATCCTAATCTATACCTATGTCGTCACTGAAGTATTTTACAATATGGAGGAGGCCCTTCAACTCATTGTCGTCTTTATTATTATTATTATTATTATTATTATTATTATTATTATTATTGTTGTTATTGTTCTGAAGCTGGTATATATACGATAAACTGTCAGAACAGCTCCTCACACTAGTTCTGTATTTTTAATGACAATGTTATATCATTTATAGATTTTATCAGATGGGAAATCCGTAAAATAAATAAAATAAATATTTCGTGAAGAGAAGAGCATATATCATATGGTTTACCTCATTCACAATAACCCTAACTCTATCAGAACGAATTAACCGAAAGAAGGTAAAAAACAGAATCAAATATAATGGCGAAAAGCGTAAGCAAATATTCCTACAGATATTTAAAAATCTTAAAATCGATTTGAAATTTAATACAATAATTAAGAAGGATGAAAACGCTTCATCTAATTAACGATACTATTTCCTTATATCGGCTGGCTCCTCTCAAAAAATAAAAAAAATGAATACTTAATTTTACAGTGTTTACTTCTCATGTTTACACGTTAGCATTATGAATGGATTTACTGTGAAGTAATAGATAGCGGCTCGGATTGAGAAATCAGCGACCCGAGATCGAATTCCAATCAAATCCATTACATTCACTTACGTGAATCTTTTTCTCCCCCCTCTCCTCTGTTTCTATAACCTTGTGTGGCAACTGATCTAGGAGAAGGAAAAAACTCTGATTTCAAATCTGACCTGAAGATATTCATCCGTCTGTTTCTCTTACCCAAGAAACACCACTTCTACTGTAGTAAATAAGAATATGAATGTCATCCAGGCTTACCTTTGAACAAAGAACACAAGAACACATGGCCCAATGGATAAAAGCGTTCGTTGAATTAATCCAAAAAGTGGGGAGTTCAATATCTTGCAACAGCAGAGGTGAACAAAAAATTTGGGAGTTAAAGAGAAATAACTGAAATAATCAGAAAAGGCGTGACGTCGGTGGATGAAATAGAATCGAAATTCCAACGTATATTAACTGAAAAAGGCCTGACCGAACAACGGCCGAAACGTCGCGAATATGACAATAATGACAAGGGAAACAATTCGAATATTTACAATACCTCATGTCAGAAATATAGACAGATAATCGAGTGATCTTATAAAATCTTAGAAAATATGTGCTCTCCAGTAGACGAAAATAAATAAATATACGGTTTAATAAATAAATAGGGCGTTTACTGGAATATGAGTATCCACTAAAAATAACGTTTAAAGTGATAGAAATCAGCCGTATTAATAAATAAAAAAAACATCCATTCTTTAGAAATCAATTATTTTTATGCATATTTTTCGATAATCATTATTTCGACAAAATGCGATTATTCTGGCATTGATTCATTCCCGGATCCATCAAGAAAATCAATATTCAAAACTGTATCCAAAACAAAATTCTTTGATTCGAGGAATGACAATCCTTTTCGGAGTCGCACCAATCCTTTGGTAGATCATCTTGTAGGTTCGTTTCCTTGTGAATACTTGATGGATTCTTTATTCTTTTACTTTGCATATGTATGTGTGGTGTGTGTGGTGTGTGTGTGTGTGTGTGTGTGAGATGGAGAGAGAGAGAGAGAGAAAGAGTGAGAGAGAGACGGAACTGAAATCGGCACGGAATGTGAACTCTGCGAGCGGAATTCAAATTCCAGATTGGCTTATTGCATTAACTTTCACACTAGTACCACTTGGAAAGGCATGAAACCGTCTTTTCTCTCCACTCCACACATACCGAGGAGATAAATAGCTGGATGGTCTGGTCTTTTTAGCCTGGAGTCGCAATCTTAGGAGGAAAACTATGAATTCTAAAAGGCAACAGCGAAAAACTCCACAATTTTTCTTAAGAACTCATATCAACTCACAGATAATGATAAAAAAATAATCTGCGGAGAAGACAAGAATAAACTACTCCGCTATCTTTCCTAAGACGTCATGGCAATTCACACATAAGAAAAAAAAAAGGAAGCTGAGAATAAGTCAACAAGAGACTATTCAACTATATTTTCCAAGACGCCAGGACAGTTCACAGATAACAAAGAAATGGAATTTGAAGGGAAAACAAGAAACTACTCCGCTATCTTTCTCAAAACGTCATGTCAATTCACAGATAATAAAGAAAAGAAATTTGTGTGGAAAACAAACGAGACGCTACTCCTCTATCATTCCCAAGCGGTCATGGCAATTGATAGAGAATAAGAAAAGTCATTTGCAGAGAAAACAACAAGGCACTACTCCGCTATCTTTCCCAAGACGTCATGGCAATTCACATATAATAAATAAATGGAATTTGCAGGGAAAACAACAAGGCACTACTACGCTATCTTTCCCAAGACGTCATGGCAGTTCACAGATAATAAAGAAATGGAATTTGTGGGGAAAACAACAAGGCACTACTCCGCTATCTTTCCCAAGACGTCATGGCAATTCACAGATAATAAAGAAAAGAAATTTGCGGTTTAGATAACAAGAAACTAGTCCACTATATTTCTCAATACATCACGGCAATTCACAGATAATAAAGAAAAAGAAAGCTTTTTGCCTGTCATGCTCTGGAGAAAGATACCATTATTTTCAAAATGCGTTTTTAACTAACTGAATATGTTAAAATCATTTTCAATCGCTTACAACTGAAACGTTTACGATATTAGCCAGAATCCCGGTGTTCTGGTTTCGATCTTTAGAAAACGGATCATGGTCCTTCGCAACCTCCTCTTTTTGTTTCTTTAATTACCTTTTCATGTATCATGAGGGGGGGAGACGTGGAGAACTTGACACTTAAAAGAATATACACCGTATAATGGACACTTGATTCTCTTGCGTTTGTCGGATAAGTTGAAACATTGGTTCTCGTGTTAAATAATAATCTAGCAGACTATTAGTTTTTAGAGAACTGTATTTCACTTCTGACTTCCTCATTTTGACCTTTGAGGTCAAATACAGGAAAATAAAGGAAGTCATTTTTGATTGGCTAGAACTAGCGTGGGAATGTTGTATGTCGTAAGGGATTTTAGATAGTTAAGTCTTACGTGTCAATATAGACGTGGATTTTTAGTGTTTCCGTACTTGCTCCCCAGTGTGGGGCGATAGAGCGACCCCACTGACTAGTTAAAAATGGACACGTCGACGTGGTAAATAAAAAAAAAATAAATAAGTTTAAAATACCTTTGTTGATGTTCTCTTTTATCTCCGGACTAAAAACTTACTAGCGATCACACGGCCGAGAAAAGAAAGAGAAGAGAGAGGAGAAGGGGAAGAGAGAAAAGAGAAAATATCACAATATGAGTGAATCGATACTGTCGATTCAAAATCCGAAGCAGGATCTGCAATGTAGTCGGTCCGAACTTGGCATCGCGAACCAAGTCAATTTCTCAGTGACTTGAAGTGGCTTCCCTCTGTCTTTTCTATAAATATTTTCATGGTAACTGCTCTGACGAGCTATTTTCCGTGGTACCCAGACTAAATAAATTTAAGCGTGCTGCTAGAATGGCATCTAATCCCAACTTTTTACTGTTGAAATAGTAAAATGCAACCACTATTTCTACTCCAAAAGCTTCTCTCGCACTTCCCGACAGTGAAACTACCTTCCTCTTACTTGCTTCACTGATAACTACAATATTCAAAAAAAATAAATTCAACGTCAATCGTCATCTTCTGATGCTTTCATCCTCCGTTCTCCTTTTTATACTTTCCTCAATGACCCCCCACGCCTATATCCAGTCTTTTCTCTTACTTTCACTTTCTATAACCATTTGCGTAAAAGTGACATTCCCGCCTTGGCTGGAGCGAAATGATTAAAAAATAACAATATCTAAAATGCTTCATCTTAAAAGCAACAATAATAAAATTGAATAAAACTAATGAAGCAGTAATAGAGAAAATATTTTAACTAAAAACCAACAATAACATGAAATAAAACTGGAAATAAAATAATTATTCTGAAAATGATTCACCAAAAATATCAATTAATTTTAATATTCGTTAGTAATGCTTTTCTGGATACTCACAGAGGATTGTGTATCACCATGGTTAGAGGCATGTGCCATTTTTAAGGCTCGAAGAATAATCATTCTGTTTATTTGCATTTTATCAGTTGTTCTGCAATAGGCAGTCGGGTCTTTCTTCGAAGAAACTTGGACGTTTCTCTGTTTAAGTTTCCTTCCCGCAACCTTGATTAGCACTTTTCGGTTTTGCTAAAGTTACAAGCTCACGAAATCAACATATACACAATCCTGCTTTGAAAATTAAATTTAAAATCCTGCTTTTTTTTTTAAGTGGGTTCGAATCCCCGGTAGGAATTAGGCATATGTTAAAGCCATGTGTTTGTATAACCTTATATCGTCATCATCCCCATCATCGTCAGTTCGACTGCTTCAATCGTCGGGGGACGGGGAGAATCTATGGATAACCTGCTGCAGTCTTATCTGTTTAGAAGTGACTCTCAGCTGGTTCGGCATGTGGCATGTCAATTCACTCTTTCTCTAAAAGCATAGAGGGTGCGAAGGTTCCTCGTTCCGAAGGTTGTAACCCTCCTTTGGTAGCTTGATGTTTTTTTGTCGCTCTATTTGTCCACTTGTCACGCCCATTTTGAAGTGAGTCAACGGGGCGGGCGACCGTTGTTGATCAGGACCTCGACAGATCAGGGACTCTCTTTCCGGATGGATGGGGGATTTTTTCCCGGATTCTTCTAGAGAGAGATTGGCCGAGGGGTAGAGGTTTTTTTCCCCCATTGCAGTAGATGCTGTAGCCTTCTCTCCTCCCTTGCGCACCACCCATTGCGTAACATCTGTTACGTAGCGGTGGTATGACCGTCTATGAATTGCTTAGACAAGCTCTGGCCAGCTTAGACAAGCTATGACCAGCTTAGACAAGCTAAGACCAGCGGGCCGAGTGGAAACACTCGAGTCTCCACGTTAAAAACTGACCTTGTGTCACAACCTGTCTCAGAAAAGGATTAAGGTAAATCTTAGGCATCAACCAATCAGGCATGTTGTTGCTTCGATACAGCTTCCGAATGATCTTTTCAAGAGGCTTTTAACTAACCTGGTGGCGCCCATCTTCTATTCAAGAGAATAATCTACCATATCCAAAGATAGCAATTATCTATCAGGTGCATAAATAGTTTTCAGGGACAGTTTTATTTATCGGGCCAAATGAAATCTGTTTTCCCCTCATACGGATTGTTTTGCTCTTATGAACAACGTCAGTAAAAGAAAAATATTTATACAAAGCATTTCTATTCATGTGTTTGTCGGCCTCCACCAGAAGTTTTCTTAATTACAATACGAAGGCAAATCGTGAGAGATCTCACAAAGCATTAGCAGTCATAAGATCAATTATGAGCGACAATGACAACTACAATGACAACGGCAATGCCAGCAACAACAATAAGGAAAGCACTCGATGTATGGATCTGACTTTCCACTTAAGCAACACGCTCTCAGTCTTTGCTTTTATATTGAATGAACATCGCTCAGGTGGGCTGATGAGCTGAGATTCTACATTGTATAGAAGTAGCTCTAAAGAATAAAAAAGGGGGGCAATCCAAGAGAATTGAGAAAGAAGAATGGACGGTTTCATGGATAAATTCGGAAGAAAATAATAACAAAACAGGTTTAAAATTATATAAAGAACAAGAAAAAGTTTGTTTATATAACATGCGCTAGCAGAGGTAGAATTTAATAAGCAAATATAACAAAGACGTCTTTCAAATTCGAATGGTGACAGAACTGGTGACTGACTAGATTCAGTTGGTAAGGACAAAAGCTGAAACAGTCATCACAGCTGCATCGCGTGCATTTAAACCCGAGATCCAGAGTAAATCGTGTTCAACAATTTTTTTCCCTCCCGAATCTATCTTAAAAAATTATAAGTCTACCATTCGTTCATGCTTCGAAAATTTCTACCACATATGGTTTCGTGCTTCTCCTATATTTTGAGAGATTCATGTTAGAATTCGAAGAAGAATTTGCAATGTTATTGGTCCTGATCTTCTTGGATAACGGTTGAGGAAAGACCTTTGACCTTACTTCTGCTGCATCAGTGTGTGATCGGAAATCGAAACTAGTAATAGCATAGACAGGAAATGCATCCAGTGGCTAAAATAAACAGGACGCACAGGTGATTTGAGTCTTAAATAAATAGGGCACACAGGTGTCCTGAGCGGAAGGAAATGCGTGCTTGCGTGGGCATACGAAGTTGCGTAGGCGACATACCAGAAGAAGGTGTAGCCACGTGAAGTTGTGTGGGTGCCCAAAGTTTATAAAGCCGGTCCGATTTAATAACTCCACTTCTTATTTGTTTCCCTCGACCTAGTCTTTTGTGAGGTGGAGTAATGGATAGCGACTCGGATTGAGGAATCGGAGAGCAGAATTCGTATTCCATTCGAATGCATTACATTCACTTACGTTCTTATACCCTTGGAAAAGGTATGAACCCTTTTAGTCTCCTCCCAGCTATGGGTAAATAGCAGGAGAGACCGGGTTCTATAGCCTTTGATGGCAACTGGTCTACCGCAGAAAGAAATGGAAACCTACTGCGGAGAAAAATATCTACGATCCCCTAAGTTATGGCGCATAACTGGTACATAACAGATTGAGTGAGTATTCTGTTCCTTCGATACTCTTTCTAGCTATGGCCTTCTTAATTATCAGATAATTTGAACAAAGACAACATTACAACAGCTTTCATGATTATTATCCAGATGAACTTTACTCTATAGTACATCTCTATCTATAAAAGGCACGATGTGTGTGTGTGTGTGTGTGTGTAATGAATGCACAGCCGCAAATTTCGTCGGATTTGCACCAAAATTTACATGCACATGCTCCAAGTTGGTGGGAAGGCCAAGACCGACATTGCATTCTCCAACTCATCGATAGTCGAAATAATCGATTTTTTCATGCTCCTATGGCAGTTTTCATGTAGTTTGCGGCCATTTTCTACTTGCAAGAGTGAGAGCCTATAGCTGGCTGCCACGAATAGGCAGGAAGATTCGATTGGCCAGCGTGAGAGCCAACAGCTGACTGACACGAATGTTAACTAGCATGCTAGCATGCAAAAAAAATCGATAGCTGCACTCGTCACAAGTGGGAAAAATTTAAATCTACATGGCACTTTACTCCAGTTGGCTCATTCGCTTGCTTAAACTCAACGTTGATTCTGATTCCACAGAGCTGGGTTGGGTGTGAAAAAGTATTTGTTGTTAACATTCTTTTTTCATTCGGTTTTTCCAGTTACGAGTCCTTTTTTAAAGCTGATCGTTTTGTGTTCATTTTGTTTAGTTCTTTTTTCGTAACAGATTTAATGTTTAGTATAGAACTTAGAAGAAATTCGCAGTGTGAGATAGGCAAGGAGTAAGGCATGTAGCAACATCAGCACGGCAAAGTGCACTCCTTGAAAGGCAAGGAAGGGCAAAAATATTTTAAGTCAAGTGATAGCGATTGCTGTATAAGTAGTACGATTTTTTAATCAAGCACGGGCAACGCCGGGCCATGCTGCTAGTACACTTTATGAATTTCAGTGCAATATTAGATTGGCAACAAAATCTCATCATTTTACTGTTTAAATGGCTAGATGTAACCGTCAGTTCTATGCTAAAATTATTTTCTCAGAGTTTTCGCATATAAAAAAAACTCTTCCGACTCCATACTGCCCAGTCAGCATTGATATTCCAAATTTAAATGTAATGTCAGTCGTTATCTACTGTTTTCTTGAATCCTCTTCTTTTATTCTTCCCTCGACTTAATAATGTTTCTTTTTTAATATTCTTTAACACTCAATTAACCCTTGTGTCTTAGTGGCTTAATTGAATTTGAGGTAAAATGATTAAAATATTATTATTACTGTCCGCAGTCTTTAAAACTAGCCCAACGCAATCACAACAATTTAAGCAAATTAAACATTAAATTAAATTAAATTAAATATTTTGATATTAATTTGTCAACATTTGACATTCGGTTTTCCAGGTCAATTAATTTGTATATGGTTGATATACAGGGGCAATCCTAATATATATATATATACACACACATATATATATATATATATATATATATATATATATATATATGTGTGTGTGTGTGTGTGTGTGTGTGTGTGTTTGTGTGTGAACGCACAATTGTAAAATTTAAATTCAAACTTAGCGTTGCGACAGCTCGCTCCAAAAATAATAACTCATTTCTAATACCATTTTTCGGATTACAACAGTACATATATTTTCGTTGTCCTCTTATTACTGAGAGTAAAAACAAGAACAACATCTATTCCATACCTGAAGATGTCTGTAGGAACAGACGAAAGCTTGTAAAAATAATAAAAACTCATGCAACAGGAATTTATAGAAACAAGGATCTTTTCATTCATAAACAGATTCGGGGTTTTGTATATTATTTGAATTGTTCGCGACGATGGATTTCTCGCCAATTAAATCATTAACATTTGTATTTGTTTTTTTTGTATGAATAATTCATGAATATATATATATATATATATATATATATATATATATATATATATATATATATATATATATATATATATATATATATGTGTGTGTGTGTGTGTGTGTGTGTGTGTGTGTGTGTGTGTGTGTGTGTGTGTGTGTGTGTGTGTGTGTGTGTGTGAACGCACAATTGTAAAATTTAAATTCAAACTCAGCGTTGCGACAGCTCGCTCCAAAAAATAATAACTCATTTCTAATACCATTTTTCGGATTACAACAGTACATATATTTTCGTTGTCCTCTTATTACTGAGAGTAAAAACAAGAACAACATCTATTCCATACCTGAAGATGTCTGTAGGAACAGACGAAAGCTTGTAAAAATAATAAAAACTCATGCAACAGGAATTTATAGAAACAAGGATCTTTTCATTCATAAACAGATTCGGGGTTTTTGTATATTATTTGAATTGTTCGCGACGATGGATTTCTCGCCAATTAAATCATTAACCTTTGTATTTGTTTTTTGTATGAATAATTCATGAATATATATATATATATATATATATATATATATATATATATATATATATATATATATATATATATATATATATATATATATATTTATTCCAAAATTATAACATGAATATGTTATAATATCTCTACAAAAATAGCCATTTTGTTTCAACACTTCTGGTGTCAAATGTAGGGTTTTAAATGGTTCAAATCGACCAAACACCCCTCGCTAGGGGATATAAGTTACATAAGCTGCAATGACCAATCAAGATACAAGTATATGTTAATTGAAAAAACTTGACAACGAACCTTGGTAACGAAGGGTGTTTGGTCGAATAAATTATATTTGCTCTCCTCTGTATTGTGCACACTTTTAAGAATAGTATTTTTTGGTTACTGGAATTTATACCGTATATACCAATCCTATACTTGGGTATATATATATATATATATATATATATATATATATATATATATATATATATATATATATATATATATATATGTGTGTGTGTGTGTGTGTGTGTGTGTGTGTGTGTTTATGAAATGAGAGCAAATAGAATTCAATTCGACGTTTTTAGCATTCACTTTAAAAGTGTGCTCAATACAAAAATAGAGCGATATTCTTTATTACATCAAAAAACATATAAAAACGCTACACAAATGCAATCATATTTCGATGTGAATTTCTTACTCTTGTTCGTCTCTTCCTTTTCTCATGAAAAGAGGTTATATGTTGCTTTAAAAGCTCAATAAAATGTCTAATCGTCAGTTGTTTACTAACGCCTGATGAGATGAAACATGATTGCATTTTTGTAGATTTTAATATGCTTTTGATGCAATATCCTAAAATATATATATATATATATATATATATATATATATATATATATATAGATAGATAGATAGATAGATAGATAGATAGATAATATTAGTGGTTATATATATATACATACATACATACATATATATATATACATACATATATATATATATATATATATATATATTCATATAAAAATTTCCAAGAGGATAGAATCCAGGTAGAACTCAATATCCAGGAGTAAGAATATAATAAAAAGGCTTGAACATTAATATTCTATGGTTATAATTTCTTTCATTGAAATCATAATTACGATCCAAATCATTAGACCTACAAATTCAACAAGAAATAAAAAAAAATAAAATTTAATGAGAATGTTTGTCTGAGGGGGGGACGAATGTGACAGGTAAATGAAAGCTATAGAGAGAGGTAACAGACGAAATAAGAACAGGAAGGCCTAAAAGTTTAAGGTGGGGATTAAAATTTATCAGACAGGAGTCTTAAAGAGATGGGTTATTTTTCGGGATTTATATATGTATGAAAAAAATAAAATTAAATAAATATATATTTGAGTGGAGAATATTCATATTTTATTTTATTTTAATTATATAATTAAAGTTAGCTTAGGTCTTATAAAAATAAATATATATTTTTAATAATAATATATTAAAAATAGGCCGTATTTAGCATGCAAAATAACAATTTAAAAATTTGTTAAAAATTAAAAATTGAAAAATTAAGAATAAAAGTTAACAATTAAAATAAAAATAAAAATATAAAAATAAATTAGAATTAAAATTAAATTAAATTTAAAAAAATTAATATGGATGAACGTATTTAAGCAGATATTCATTTTTATGCCTACGTGTAATCATCAATTTATTTCTCTTGTTTAATAAGTTAGGGTTATTTAAGTCATTTACGATAACCAGCTTTTCAACGAGGCATAAATTGCATTTATTTCCTTTACTGTTATAAGCCCTGATTGATAGAGAGATGCCATCATTCTTTAATTGTCAGAACCAGTTGGAGAAAGCAGTGCTGTTTTTTTATATTTTAAATTATTTAAGGTCATTCTATGATGGTAAAAACGAAATTTCCAAGGATATTTCGAGGAACCAAAATACAATTTAAAAACCATTACCGAAATGTTTGGTATATAATATTGACTGTTTAAGGGACACGCAGTATTTGTACGGCAGTTGCATTAATTTTTAGAAGAATTTACGTTGACTTTGTTAGAAATATGTTTGTTTAAAGGTTATTATCATTGCCGATGGATGTGACGATGTTATTAACACAGCTATAGTTGATCTGATTGTTTTTAGTAAAAAAATATTCTTTTTGGTTTAGGCGAATGGTTGAAGTGTTTATGGATTAAACAAAAAAAAATCTTCTGATATTAGTTTTGATATTACGGTTAGAACCATACAATATTGCGTTTACGGTGTTTCTCCTTATTTCTACCATTTTAGGTTTATTTCTAAATACTCTAAATTTACGCGATGGCTTAGTTCTAAGCTTGTATATATTTAATTTTAGACTTATCAATTATTTCTTAATTGCTGGAGTTTGTGGATAATCTAACTTGTGGATAATCTAACAGATTTATGTAAATTATTTAGAATTTTGAGGTAGTGGTTTGACTATTTACTAACGTATCTATAGTTATATAGATACTGTTTATGGTTTATAAAAGCCACTATTCATGTCTAATGTTACATCGAGAAAGTTCACCCTTGGTGGTGGTGGTGGTAATATTTAGTTCCTTATCTTTAAAAAAAAGTTTTCCAGTTCTTTTCTCAATCGGTCTATCTTTTGTGGATTAGTTTTACGGAGGAGAATGGCACCGTCATTTCTATAGTGACCGGTGTAATTGCTATCGAAAATAAATCTTAGTCGCCATAATAATAAAATTCCAAGTAAATCGCATGCCGCCGTTGAATCATATACTCCCATAGCTATATTCAATTCCGGGTTAGTTGTTTTGGTCCACAAATAACCATTATGGAAAAGTGTGGATATTTGTGCTTGTTTTATGATATTAATTTTACGATCGACAATAGGGCAGTAATTTAGATTGATAGACGACATTAGCAGATTCTGGGTGATGGATGGGTAAAATTCCCAAATATCGTAATGGATGAAAGTACATTCATTTCTTCTTTTTATATTGGTAAACCATTCTATAGCTTCAGCTGTTTTGTTCCATTGGTTAATTCTCAGAGCATATTTGGTGCATTTGCATGTTCTTTCAAATATGTTTTTGCTGATTGTAGCGATATTATTTTTGTTGGCTTGAGTAATCGATACTGGGTTTTGTTTAGTAAATTTGCTTAATGATCATTAACTGTGATAAAAACTTTTTGTTTGTGGAATTTATGGATCCTACCATCAGTTTTAAGTTCCTTGGCTATTTTCTTTGCCTCATAATTGATGTTCTTTTCCCGAATATATGGTGTCTTTTGTAAAACTTATTAACATCTTTATGTTACATATCCGCATCGAATTTATAATGGATCCCAGGCTTGTCTGTTTTCATGATTATTTTGTTGAATTTTTTAATCATAGCAACGTCTTTTAGCAGTATTTGCTGCAGATCGTTGATAATATTCGTGAATTTAATTTTGCCTATTACGGATAATGGATCTTTTTCAGAGACCAATAATAGGTCGTCAAATAAAGGTGTTTTGGTTGATTTAAATCCATAAATCTCGACATCTTTTAAGGTGTTATCCTCGTCCATGTGTTTAAAGAAGAAGAGTTTCAATCTCGTTTTCATAACTCTCTCGATCTTATGTAAAAGGATCCGCTTTTTTTCAGGAGCCATGATGTTTTGTCATTCGAGTAGTCCAAGTTAATTGGTTCCATATTCCAATAACACTCAAGATACAAAGTGAAAATACATTACCACACTATAACAGTCCTCAAGTAAAACGTATATATATATATATATATATATATATATATATATATATATATATATATATATATGTGTGTGTGGAAAATTATATATATATATATATATATATATATATATATGTGGAAAATTATTGACAAGGCTAGAATATGTAAAGCTTGGGGTGACCCATGCCCTTTGTGCCTCCATGAAAAATTGCACATTATTAAACTTCTAAATAATAATAATCTATTAAATAATAGACACGAGTTAACGGTTTTTGTAGGCATCATCAGATTTTTGGTTTGAATTATTAGATAAAAAAATTTATATAACTTGTTTAACAAATAGCCCAATCATCAGATTCATAGTAGGAATAATTAACTACAAACATGCATACAACATATAACACCCTTCATAATCCATAGCCTAAATTAGTAGTTTAAATACCTTACATAAAAGATAACCCTTTATGAAGTCGTCAAAAACAAACGTTACGAAAGTTTTTTCTTTTTTTATATGCAATTCCCTTCATAATAAAATAAAATAAATAAATAAATCTCCATAGACAAGCAAACTAGACGATGGCCAATACATCTTCCGTTTCATTTTGACACCCCACCTTTCCCCGACTTGACACCTTGAAAGTATCTCTATACCGCTACTTATTATTAAAACCCTACACTCGCCTACCCAATTTAAACAATTCACCCTAGCTGTTACCATGGGGATTTTGATTTCGATTTTTAAAACAAGTAAATTTCAGATATACGTTATTCCAACAAAAATTTCGCTTGAGGATGGAACGGAGCCCATTTTAATTTCAACTCAATTTAATTTAAAGGATTATATTGAAGTTTTCGGCTCTTGTTTTGAAACATGAGACCTCTTATGTAGCGATTTGGAATCATATTTTTAAATAAATAATTATATATATATATATATATATATATATATATTAAAATATATCGCACATATAGAGTTGGTGTTAATAAAACAGTGCTCGATATAATACAATAGAGTTATTAAATATATATACATCTTAAGTATATATGCATCATTCGACGACGCTGCACTTAGATGCAACATATTCTCCTGTACTGTTTGTGGTCTTTTTGTTTGTGAAATTTAGGGATCCTACCATCAGATTTAACTCCCTTGGCTATTTTTTTTTGACTCACAATTGATGTTGTTTTCCCCGATATATTGTGCCTTTTGTCAAACTTATTACCTTCTGTATGGTATATCGACTTTATAACGACTCCCCCTCTTGTCTTTTTTCATGATTATTTTGTGGGATTTTTTTTTTATCATAGCAACGTCTTTCAGGATTTTCTTTTTTTGCTGTAGATCGTTGGTAATCGTGAATTTAATCTTTTGCCTATTACGGAGAATGGATCTTTTTCAGAGACCAATAATAGGTCGTCAAATAAAGGTGTTTTGGTTGATTTAAATCCATAAATCTCGACATCTTTTATGGTCTTATCCTCGTCCATGTGTTTAAAGAAGAAGAGTTTCAACCTCGTTTTCATGACTCTCTCGATCTTATGTAAAAGGGTCAGGTTATATACTCTTTTAAGAGGAAACATATAGAGTATTCCAAGTCAATAAATTCCATATTATATACATATATATATATATATATATATATATATATATATATATATATATATATATATATATATATATATATATATATATATCCACTTGATACAAAACATTCTCCTGTACTGTTTGTAGTCTTGTGCAATTCTCGAGCCGGTCTCAAAAGTCATGCTTGTCATAGGCTTGCAGATAATTAATTCGTGGTCGTCGGAACCCTATACGTCGAATTCGACGGAGACTCTATCATATATATATATATATATATATATATATATATATATATATATATATATATATATATATATATATATATATATATATATATATATATATAGATATATAGATATATATATATTAGTGTTTATGCTAATAAAAGAGTATTCTATGTAATATCGTAGAGCCATTTATGCATGTTTTAATTATATACTTAATAGCTATGTTATATTACGACAAGTACTGTTTTATTAACACCAGAACAATATGTGATATATATATATATATATATATATATATATATATATATATATATATATATATATATATATGACTGGAAGGATAATTCTTGAGGTGGATATAAATCCAGAACTCAATGGAGAATTTGCGAAGGAGATTTCGTTCTGACGAATATATATATACCCGTTTTTTATTATTATATATATATATATATATATATATATATATATATATATATATATATATATATATATATATATATATATATATATATATATATCTGATACTGGTATTAAAGAGTATATTCATTTATTTTCGTTTAACCAACTGTATATTTATCTAATATGATTTCTGGAATATTCTGTCCCGTAGAAGAAAATAAACAAATAATAAATAAGCGATGCGTGTACTCAAATACGAGTAACCGCTAAAACAACGTTTAAGTAATAAAAATCAATCCCTTTCTTTATATATATATATATATATATATATATATATATATATATATATACAGGGTGCCTAATATACGTTCTTACATTTTGACTTCTTATAACTTCTCGAATTTCTTTTTTTCATATTCAAGCATTTAATTTTATTTAATATTTAATTTATATAGTTAATCTTCATTGTAATATTTTTTAATTTTAACCATAAATATTATTTGAAAATCAAGATGCACTCCATTTATTGTCATTTGGAGAGTGTGTATATATTCGGAGGACAGCAGAGATAAATATGAACAGACTCAGATAGATAGATAGATAGATAGATAGATAGATAGATAGATAGATAGATAGATAGATAGATGCGAACAGGTATTTGCACAAACAATAGGCACTCATAGAAAAATAAGCCCTGTAATTACACACACGCACTGAAGATATTTATAAGCAGAATGAATTTGTCCATAGAAACATTATCGAGAAATACATCACCAGTCAACCAGAACTATTTTATAATAGAAAATTCCTTTACTTTTCTAGTAAAGGTATTTTCTATTATAAAAATATCAAAGCAGTTAACCTTATCATCAATAACAACTCACAAGCAAGATCCAAATTACAGAGAATCAATAATATTTAGGAATTTACATAATCCTTAAGGAACTGCGATCCTGATCAAAATAAATTCATAATTACATCCTCGACTATTCCCTTACAGTTGGTGATATAATACAGTTAATTTGACGTGTGTTTATATATAACAGGCGTCGGCAAACTAAGACCCGCGGGCCATATGCGGCCCGCCAAATGTTAGTAAATTTGAAAGAGAAAGTTACCAAGCAACGCCAAATAATTGTTACAAGTAATTTGGTGCCTAACTTTAACAAACTAGTAAATGACTGCAATCATATACATTATTCTCACTGAGATCCTTCTGTTGCTGATTACTTTGTTTTTCAAATAAATCTCTTTCAGGTGAAAACTCTACTTCAAAATATCAATATTTTTTTCTCTCTAAACTGAATTACTTTATTTTCAAAAAAATCTGTTTTATGTGAAGTTTCTACTCTAAAATCTAAATTAATTTTTTTCTTTAAATTTAGTTACTTTAAATGTTTTTTTTATTCGAAGTTTCTACTTTAAAATATTAGTAAGAATTGTTTTTCATTTCTTTACGCAGAATTAATTGGTTTATCAAATAAATATTTCTATTTTATAATATTAATTAATAAAAATATTTTTCTTAAAACAAGGTTATTTTGTCTTTCAAATGTGTTTCATGTAAATCCTGAACTTAAAAATACTTATTAATATTTAAACTGAGTTGAGTTGTCTTTCAAATAAATGCCTTTTTGTGAATCTTCTACAGTACTTTAAAATATTAATAAAAATTAATTGCATTTTTTTTCTTTGAGAGCTTTTTTGTCTATTTTAAATAATAATTATTTTGGGTTAATATACTATGCGGCCCAATAAAATTGTGAATTTTTGAATGTGGTCCTTGCACTGAAAGGTTAGCCCGACCCTGATATATGAGAACTCTCTTGACGTAGTTTCTGCATACATTATAATGTTCTTTTCTAATTAATAAAACTGAAGTTTTGGCCTCTTTTGTTTCTGTGTAATACCACCGATTTTAAAGGGATTTCCCAACATTGGTCTTTTTTATGCGGGTTTTTAGATTCCTAGATGTTTCACCGATGTAACTTCTCCGACATTGCAGGCTTTTATGTCATAAACCCGAGCCTCTGGTGTAATGTTCGATATATTTATTTTCTAACTATATATTCCATTGTCTTGGACGTGGTGTTAAAGATCCTAGTGTTGGGGATAACTAATTTATTTTCAGTTTTTTTCTTTTTTTATACAGTATTGGAGAGTAGGATTATGAATATTATTTACATTATTCGGACTAATGTCCTCATCTTTGTCGCACAACGTTTCGGCCGTTGTACGCTTCGGCCTTCTTCAGGTGGTTGGAATGTCGAATGGAAGAAGGCCGGAGCGTACAACGGCCGAAACGTTGTAATAAATATGGCGACAAAGATGAGAACATTAGTCCGAATAATGTAAATAATGTACATAATACCTCATCTCAGAAATATAGACAGATAGTGAAAGGCCGAAATATTGTAATAAATATGGCGACAAAGATGAGGACATTAGTCCGAATAATGTAAATAATGTACATAATACCTCATCTCAGAAATATAGACAGATACTGAAAGGCCGAAACGTTGTAATAAATATGGCGACAAAGATGAGGACATTAGTCCGAATAATGTAAATAATGTACATAATACCTCATCTCAGAAATATAGACAGATACTGAAAGGCCGAAACCTTGTAATAAATATGGCGACAAAGATGAGGACAATAGTCCGAATAATGTAAATAATGTACATAATACCTCATCTCAGAAATATAGACAGATACTGAAAGGCCGAAATATTGTAATAAATATGGCGACAAAGATGAGGACATTAGTCCGAATAATGTAAATATTGTACATAATACCTCATCTCAGAAATATAGACAGACTCTGGAGGATTATGAATGTTGTGTTTTTCTTTTCGGGAGTTTCTGTGTCGTGGGTGGTGGTGTCTGAATGGTCAGAAAAAAAGAGCTTTACCTACAGATAATCTGGGCGACAAAAAACAGAAAATTGTGAAGAATCATGATCGCCCACCTCTGGGGATTTCGTGCATAAAAGAACAAGCGCGTTTAAACATATATTTCATTCACTTAAAATATTTCTTGAAAGATCTCCATTTTGATTTGAAAAAATCATGCTATCCAAAATTTAATATCTTTATAATTAAGGAAAGGAGTTTTTAATTAATGTTTAGCATTCCTTAATTAAATTTGAATGATATCTTGCAATTTGAATCTTAAATTAAAATTTAATTTCTTCTTACAATTCTTCATTCCTATACCTCTGTTAAAGAGAACAGCCATAAATACACGTGTTTTTCCTCTTCTGCTGCAACTGCAATTCTTGCATAATCCATTACATGTATCATTCTCTAATTCTTATTCAAAGAGTTGCTATTCTCGTTAAGCAATTTGGTTGAAATAGCAGAGGTCTTGCTTATGTTATCTCTATATAAATTGAATTCAGAGTTGCCGTTCATCTAGGTTAGTTGCCAATCACAGTTAGAGAGCTCAATCTGCCTGCTATTTAACCCATAGGAGGAGAGAGAATTGATGTTTTTTTCCAAAGAGTATTTGCGTGTCAGTGAATGTAATGAAATCAACTGGAAGGGTTATTTTTTTCTTTTTCCCGCCTTCTTTTTTGATTTCTTAGCTTTCCTTCCTTCCTTCCTTCCTTCCTTCCTTCCTTCCTTCCTTCCTTCCTTCCTTCTTCCATCCTTCCTTCTTCCATCCTTCTTTCCTTCCTTTCTTTCTCTTTCTCCTTTCCTTATTCATACTACCCCCCCTTGATATTATACTTTTTTTTTCCTTCCTTTTTTTCCTTCCTTCCTTCTCTTTCTTCATACCTTAATTTTGGGTCTTTTGCAGGCTTCTTTCATTAATTCATCCTTTCTCTCTTCCCTTTTCTTTTTTCTTCCCCTATTTATCCCACCCTCTTAGTCTTATATATGCTTGCTTATTCTTTTCCTTTTTCTTTATTCATTCTTTCTTGGTCATATACAGGAGACTTTCTTTAATTAATCATTCATTTCTCCCTTCCTTCCTTCATTTCATATTCCTTCATTTTTTGCGTTTTAAACAGGGTCCTTAATTCCTTCGTTCCTTCCTTCATTTCATTATTTCTTCCTTTTTTGTCTCATACAGGCTTCTTTCTTAATCCATCCTTCCTTCGTTCCTCCCTCCCTTCCTTTCTTCATTTTTTATTTCTTTTTTTGCATCTTATACAAGCTTCTTTCTTAATTCATCCTTCCTTCCTTCCTTCCTTCCTTCCTTACTTCCTTCTTTCCTTCCTTCATTTTTATTTCTTTTTTTGCATCTTATACAGGCTTCTTACTTAATTCATCATTCCTTCCTTCCTTCCTTCCTTCCTTCCTTCCTTCCTTCCTTCAGTTCTTATTCCTTCTTTTTGTGTCTTATACAGGCTTCTTTCTTAATTCATCCTCCTTCTTTCCTTCCTTCCTTTCCTACCCTCCCTCCGTCCTTCCATCGTTCCTTCCTTCTTTCCTTCAGTTTTTATTCCTTCTTTTTGCGTCTTATAGAGGCTCCTTTCTTAATTCATCCTTCCTTCTTTCCTTCCTACCTCACTCCCTTCCTTCCTTCCTTCATTTTTTATTTCTTCTTTTTGCATCTTATACGGGCTTCTTCCTTCCTTCCTTCCTTCCTTCCTTCCTTCCTTCCTTCCTTCCTTCCTGCATTTTTATTCCTTCTTTTTGCGTCTTATAGAAGCTCCTTTCTTAATTCATCCTTCCTTCCTTCCTGCCCTCCTCCTTTTTAATTCTTCTTTTTGCATCTTATACAGGCGTCTTTCATAATTATCCTTCCTTCATTCCTCCCTCCCTCCCTTCCTCCATTTTTTTACTCTTTCTTTATACGTCTTATACAGGCTTTTTTCTTAATTCATCCTTCCTCATTTCCTTCCTTTCTTCATTCATTCACTCCTTCTATACAGCTTCCTAACATGCCCTTTCTATTTACCTGCTCCTTTCATCCTCTCATTCATTCCCTATATGTTCTACTCTCTTTTCGTTGTCCCACAATGCATTTCTTTTATTCCATCTCTTCTTCCATCATTAACTCACTCTTTTCTTCCATCCTTCTCTTCGCTCCTTCTATATACATTCCTTTTCTCCCTCTTTTATTTCTTTTCCTATTATTTGTGTCCGATTACCTTCTTTTTTTCCTTCCTTTTTTCCTCACATTTTCCCCTTCTCTTTCTCTCTTATGTACTCCCTTTTTCTTTTTATTCGCTCTCATCTTCCGACTTCCTTTCAATCCCCATTTTCTTGTCGTCCTTCCTCATAAGATTTTCTCTCGTTTTTTTACAACGTTCGTCACGAATTTCTATTTGTTTGTTCAGCATTCATTTCTCTTTATTTAATACGGTTTCTCTCAAAGATTAAATATATCAGTCAAGTCATATAAAAATAAAAGCGTAACTGAAGGACAAACAGACCTCTTCTATCTGGATAAGACGTTCGACTGCTCCCCTTAGAAATTGTGCATCTACAATCAGTAATATATTTGAAGACCATGCAACACCCTGTCGAATTTCACCAACGGACAAACCAGGTGTAACAGCAAAATTGTTCAAATCGTGCTACAATATAATTGTTCATTCCACAAAATGTTTAATAGCTAAAAAAAAAGATAAACTAATTGAGTTTCTTTTTTCGGGGTTTTCACATAAGGCAGTTAGCCATCTTTACACCATTTTGGGTAAAACTCACTCAAAAACCCTTTAATTAATTCAGTTAAAAAGAGAACAGATTAAAATCATTTCGTGTCAAACTGAGCAATGGTGAGAGGAAAAAGATTACTCAGGCCATCAGTGGTGGTACCAGCATTTATACTCTGGTTTCAATCTTCAAAGTCCATTCAATAATCATCAAGAGAACGGTGAATAAGTTTAAAAAAGATGGAACAGTATAGAGGCAAACTGGATCAGGAGGTTACAACAGGAAAAGGGATCATCATTTCAACTTAGAGTTAAAGAGATCAATTAGAAAAGATCCAACTCAATCTTTGGTACGCGAGAGAGGTGGTTCGCCCATGTCAATCCAAAGAGCAGTGAAAAAAATTTGAAAATGATATCGTACGTGAAATGTGTGAGGCACCTTGTTACTCCAGGATATGAAGTTAGAAGGTTAGAGAGGGCGAAGATCCTTTTGAATAAGTTGGGAAATGATCCCGGAATAAGGTACATATATTTGAATACTTCATGAGCTTCTGATTTTTAGCTATGGTTAATTAATGATGAACATGTCACTTTCGTTTATAATCGATATCATCACGATTCTTCTGTTAAGCTTGGAGAGTAACTATACATTCTTATTTCTTAAAGTAGAGTCCAATAGTGTTATAAAATCCACGGAGAATTCCAGTAAAGATAATTTAACCATTTCTAAGATACGGCAGTTCAAAGCTTCATCATGGACAATTTTGCTTTTAAACGATTTGGACAATTTTGGTGTTATACTCGTTACTCTTTTCTATTTTTGTATATCTAATGAACTAATTTTCTATCCGTATCGAGGCAGGTTGTTCCCAGTGTAGGTTCGTGATTATTATCCTTCCCAAATATGTCGAGTTACTAAGTAGTTCCAACAGATTTTCGTGATATATTTACCTTATTAATTATCTGCCGTAAGAGAGTAATTCTTGCAAATTAATTATTTTTTCAGGCAACACAAGATTATCTTGCTAGATTTCTATCCTGCATTCTCCTCTGTACACTACCGATTAATTCCTTCTATACAATTTCCTAACATCCCTTCTCCCTTTTTCCTGCTCCTTTCTGTTATACATTTTCATGACGGTCGTCTTCAAGTATAGAATCCAGAGGTTGGCAGTGAATATTTCAGGGACAGTAGGAAAGCAGCGCAGGTTCGCAGTGGATATCGCACAAGGTAGCAGAGCGTAGTTCTTCCGTCTGTCCTGTTCGCCAGACAAGTTGCCTCTGGTCATTCCAGTAAGAAAACAAAGATGGCCGCCTTTATACACGACGGATACAACCTTCTATTGGTCGACTATAAAGGGAAATAAGTCATTTTGACTCGCTCACTAGTTATATACAGCATATACCCAAAAAAAAACTGTAACACTTTCATCCTACCCGTCTTTCCCTATTTATTCTAAGCTTTTTTACAGGGTTTCCCAACATTGCTCTCTTTTAGATTCCTAGGTATTTCGCCAATGTAACCTCTCCGATATTGCGAGCTTTTTATGTCATAAATCCGAGCATCTGATGTAGTGTTCCCAGCAATAATATTCTAAACTTTATTCCTCTGTTTCATTTTGTCCTAGGCAAGAAACTATTATCGTACAAGATTTCTACCCACTATGATATAAATCCAGGCACAGCACCCTATATTTTAAGACCAATTCTCATTTTGCGCCTAACAAAACGAGGTTATTGTGGCCAGAAATAATGACATAAGTGAGGAATTGAGTTAAACAAATATATTGACAGAAACAGTAATACAAACATATACAAACGAGAGTGTTACAGCAAGAATGTTCGGTCCGACTGTCAGAGCTGATTGCTGGAAACCTCACCGTTCAAAAGGCAGTACCTGCTCCTATTTATAGCTGAGAGAGTCCATGCGTGCGTGGGTAAATTACCATAACATTTATATTGCTAGTTCTCTACTTTGTACTGTCTGAATACAGGAATCACACCATATACTTTATGTCCCAATTTCATTTTTCTCGCCCGGAAACTTCGATGCATGTATATCGTTTGCCTGTATCTCTGGCTTCATAAACATGATTGACAGTTGTTCAGGATGCAAAGAAGAACATATATTGAAATGGAACAGTTGAGACGAAGGGAAGATACCTTGCCGTTGGGTTAGGGGAGTGTAAAACAAGCTATGGAGAGAACTTTAGAGAGCGACAGCATTTCTGAGCCAGGGAGAATGCTAGTCAGTTTGAATGAAAGGGTCACAAGAAGGGACAAAGAATTGTAGATAAAAAGGGTCAGTAGAGATAAAAAGAAAACTGTCCAAATAAGACTGAAAGTGAAAGTGAAAGTAGGAGATAGCAAGAAAATAATTAGAGGAAAGAAAAACGAATGTACGAAGAAAATAGGAGATCTCTAAAGGGGAAAATAAAGAAGGGGCAAAAAGGTAAAAATAAGTCCTTGATATAAAGATTTTGTGCCCCAAGAGTAAAAGATTCAGCTTCGATCGACAGAAAATGAAAAGGCTTAATGTGGGAACAAATGACGAAAGATGAGTAGAAATATTAAGGAAATTCGAGAATCAAAGGAAGGAACGTAGAAAGAAACCAAGTATAAAAAAGAAAGTAAGAATGAAAAATATAGAAAAATGAATGGAAGGAAAATTAAAGAAAGACTAAATGAAGAAAAAGAAGAGAAAAATTATCATAGGAAGGAAAGGAATGGTTAAGGAAAAATTGATTGAATGCAAAATAAAATATGGAATGAGATATAAAGTCACAAACTGATTGCTGAAGAAAGAAAGAAAGAAAGAAAGAAAGAAAGAAAGAAAGAAAGAAAGAAAGAAATAAGTAACGGCAAAATTAGAAAGAGAAAATAAAATGTTGGTAGAAAGAAAGAAAGAAAGAAACTGGGAAAATTAGAAAGAGAAAATAAAATGTTGGATATGTAGAAAGAAAGAAAGAAAGAAAGAAAGAAAGAAAGAAAGAAAGAAAGAGGGAAAATTAGAAAGAGAAAATAAAATGTTGGATATGTAGAAAGAAAGAAAGAAAGAAAGAAAGAAAGAAAGAAAGAAAGAAAGAAAGAAAGAAAGAGGGAAAATTAGAAAGAGAAAATAAAATGTTGGATATGTAGAAAGAAAGAAAGAAAGAAAGAAAGAAAGAAAGAAAGAAAGAAAGAAAGAAAGAAAGAAAGAGGGAAAATTAGAAAGAGAAAATAAAATGTTGGATATGTAGAAAGAAAGAAAGAAAGAAAGAAAGAAAGAAAAGAAAGAAAGAAAAAAGAAAGAAAGAGGGAAAATTAGAAAGAGAAAAAATAAAATGTTGGATATGTAGAAAGAAAAAGAAAGAAAGAAAGAAAGAAAGAAAGAAAGAAAGAAAGAAAGAGGAAAATTAGAAAGAGAAAAATAAAATGTTGGATATGTAGAAAAAAGAAAGAAAGAAAGAAAAGAAAGAAAGAAAGAAAGAAAGAAAGAAAGAAAGAGGGAAAATTAGAAAGAGAAAAAAAATGTTGGATATGTGAAAGAAAGAAAAAGAAAAGAAAGAAAGAAAGAAAGAAAAAAGAAAGAAAGAAAGAGGAAAATTAGAAAGAGAAAATAAAACGTTGGATATGTAGAAAGAAAGAAAGAAAGAAAGAAAAGAAAGAAAAAGAAAGAAAAAAAAAAGAAAGAAAGAGGGAAAATTAGAAAGAGAAAATAAAATGTTGGATATGTAGAAAGAAAGAAAGAAAAGAAAGAAAGAAAGAAAAGAAAGAAAGAAAGAAAGAAAGAAAGAGGGAAAATTAGAAAGAGAAAATAAAATGTTGGATATGTAGAAAGAAAAAAGAAAGAAAAAAGAAAGAAAGAGGGAAAAATTAGAAAGAGAAAATAAAATGTTGGATAAAAAAGAAAGAAAGAAAGAAAAAAGAAAGAAAGAGGGAAAATTAGAAAGAGAAAATAAAATGTTGGATATGTAGAAAGAAAAAAAAGAAAGAAAGAAAGAAAGAAAGAAAGAAAAAAAAAGAAAGAAAGAGGGAAAATTAGAAAAGAAAATAAAATGTTGGATATGTAGAAAGAAAGAAAGAAATAAAGAAAGAAAGAAATAAAGAAAGAAAAAGAAAGAAAGAGGGAAAATTAGAAAGAGAAAATAAAATGTTGGATATGTAGAAAGAAAGAAAGAAAGAAAGAAAGAAAGAAAGAAAGAAAGAAAGAAAGAAAGAAAGAAAGAGGGAAAATTAGAAAGAGAAAATAAAATGTTGGATATGTAGAAAGAAAGAAAGAAAGAAAGAAAGAAAGAAAGAAAGAAAGAAAGAAAGAAAGAAAGAGGGAAAATTAGAAAGAGAAAATAAATTGTTGGATAGAAAAGTTGAAAGAAAGAAAGAAAGAAAGAAAGAAAGAAAGAAAGAAAGAAAGAAAGAAAGAAAGAAAGAAAGAAAGAAAGAAATGAGTAACCGGGAAAGAAATGAGTAACCGGGAAAATTAGAAAGAGAAAATGAAATCTTGGATACGTATAAAGTTGGTAGAAAGAAAGAAAGAAAGAAAGAAAGAAAGAAAGAAATTGGACTATGAGCAAGAGAAAGTAAAATGTTATATAAGTATAAAACTTAAAAAAAGAAAGTAAAAAAAAGAAAGAAGGAAGTTAAGAATAATAGAAAGATAAAACAAGTTGGATACGTATAAATTCGAACGAAAGAAAGAAAGAAAACGGGTTTTCCAGTAAAAATTTGAATGAAAGAAACAGGGAATATTATAAACAGAAAATTAAAAGGTTGAAAAAGTATCAATTTAGATAAAAGGAAGCTAGAAAGAAAGAACAAAGATAGGAATTGTAGAAAAGTCAAATAGAAGGTTGGAAAAGTATAAATTTGAAAGGCAGAAAGAATTAGAGAATAGAAAATAAGCGAATAGAATAAGAAATAGAAAATAAGCGAATATGATAGAATAAGAGAATAGACTATAAGCGAATAAAAGTTAGAAAATAAGTGAATAGAATATGAGAATAAAAAATAAGCGAAAGGATAAGTGAATAGAATATGAGAATAGAAAATGAATGAATAGAATAAGACAATAGAAAATAAGCGAATAGAATAGAATAGAAGAATAGAAGATAAGCGAATGGAAAAAAAAACAAATGTTGAGAATGAAAATGAATCCGATATTAACAATATGAAAAACTATGATATGATAACAGTAATGCATTAAAAATAGAAACAAATCTTGATGGGGGAGGTCAAAGATTAAGGAGAGGAAATTCGAAATTGAAATTATGACACATGATTGATTGGTTATTGATTCCTCCTTATCTGGTATTTCAACAGGTAAGGTCAAATGTTAACCAGCTAGAGAGTGTGAGAAAGAGAAAGAAAGAAAGTGAAAGAGAAAGGGAGAGATAAAGAAAGAGTGAGAGTTCACAGGAATGGAAATAAAGTAATGAAGAAGGAAGCGAAAGTGATCGAATGAACATTTTCTATTTACATTATTTATATTCGAGTTATTATTCCCATCTTTTTTGCTATCACAGCGTTTCGATCGTTGTTCCCTACGACCTTCATCAGGTGTATATCAATCTGGGTAACATACACCGTTAATATGCCAACAATAACTTTTAATAAGGGTAACTTTTATTTAAGTATAGGGTAAAGTTGACGACAATAGTCTGGTTTGTTTAGTTTGGTTTATTTTACAGCATATTAACCTCAATGGCTTATTTAATGCCAAGATTTTTATTGCTGGCAATATTTTTTTTAAATTATAGTTGGTAATATTTTTTTCAAAAAAAAATTATTGCTGCTAATAAAGTATTTCTGCTAATATTTTTTACAGAGTATTTCTGGTATTAAAACTTATTTTTACACTTTTTTGTGGGTTAACTATTTACCCATAGTTGGGATCCTAACAGGTGCTACCACACCGGGTCAGAGTGGACCTGGGAACACTAGCAATTAAGAGGTGTTTCCACGCTCCCCAAAACCTCGTGATTAGAGACCTTGATGTAGTTTATCGTCTTGCCCAGGACGGACAATAGTCTGAATGCAAATAGTGTATATAATAATAACTTCTCGTCCCAGAAATTAAAACAGAAATATTTTGTACTCCATTTTATCTGTTTATATGATTTTTAATTTGATGCAAATTTCACGGAAGTCTCGGATAATCGCATTCTCTATTATTTCAAAACAATAAGACAGTGAGTCCCCGCCTATTCGCGTTTCAGCATTCGCGGCTTCACACATTCGCGGATTTTTCTTTAGAACACATGTATTTGTTATTCGCAGAAACCCTGAATATTCATTTGTTTTTCTGAAGAACATATGTACTAATTATGCTCTGAGAACTTCCTCGATTCGCGTATTTTTTCGATAGAACATATTTAAAATATTCTTGTATTATTTTCCTGTTATTTAAGTGACTTAAAACATATAACAGTCCACTTTTATGGTAAAAATTGGCAGAATTGTGCATCTTCATTGTTAAACGCAAAAACATGCGTAGTGTTTGGGCTTTGTTCTTTATTAGGAGCTGCAGCTGGAGTCTTAAAAGTGGCTTATGCTAAGTCTGGGGGCATCATCACAGTTCTGTTTCAAGAAAATGTTTTAAATTTTATATTTTATGTCTTGTTAACCATATTTTATACAGTATTTTCAATGGTTGTATCGATCTGTAGGTAATTACAATCAGTTATTGCACATATGAAAGAAAATTTATGCTAAGTGTATGGCCACCAATACTATTTTTCAAAAATGTTTTTAAAAGGGTCTGAAATGTTTCTAAAGTGTTTAGGATGAAATATTAAAGCATGTGGTGTTTTAACAATCAGAATAGGTACTTATGAGAACTTATAGGGTCGGGGGTTACAAGTATTCGCGAATTCTAACTATTCGTGGGAGGTTTTGGTCCCTAACTCCCGCGAATACGGGAGACTGACTGTATACCATTAATATTTTTAGAATCTAGAAGGAATTCTGAAATAAACTCTTTATATAATCTGCATCTCTTTCATAGTGCTATTCAGTTATTAGTCGCTTGATTTCACTGAATCCAAGTACGCACTTCCCGGCCCAGGAATTGAACTCATAATTATTATGTAACCTAATTCACGAACCGATATGGAGCCTTAAACATAACTGGCCTACTGATTAGTGCTGCTGTTGTTGCCTATCATGTTTTGAGAGCCGTTGTTGCTGAAGACTTGCTTTCAATGGTCCTTTATTTATTAGTGGCTCACATACTTATTTCTATGCTAAGCGTACTAACGAGGCCCTCATCGCTTAGCAAATGCGCTGATTCTTTCAGATCGCTAACTCTCTAGTGTTCTTCTTTGTTTGGTATTTTGACTTCATTCCACTGGACTAGCCATTTCCCTTCGTACATGTTAAGCCATGCCCGATTTCATTGTCTCGCCTCTCACTATATTCTATCTATATTTTTACCCCAACTGCTGGGAACGTAGTACATGCAGTTCTTAGTCATGTTCTCCCCCGTGCTAGGCTTAATTCTCCGTAGAGTGAATATGCTTCTGAATATTGTACTGATGTTGTACAGACCACAGATCTTCTGAATCTTTCTAATACGCCCTTGAATGGAAAGTAGGCAGGCAGTGGCAATTATATGGTCTTCCTTCTCTTTTCAGCCTTCTATTTCCACCTGAAGATGTTGATGTAATATTTAAGGTTAGTTGTTATTCTAAAGGGCACGATTCATGCTGATCATTTCTTGTTGATATGTATCTGGGCTGCCAATGATGATTTCTGTCCGATGTTGTAGGCATGATATGACCCACTGTTGGATATCGATTGAGGAAAGACTTCTGGCCTTACTTCCGCGGCATCAGTGTATGAGCAGAAATCGAAACTGGTGATAGCATAAACGGGAAATGCATCCGGTGGATAAATAATTGGATATACGGGTGTCCTGGGCCTTGAATAAACATGGCACACAGGTGCCATCAGCGGAAAAAAATGCGTGCTTGGATAGTCGCAGGCTGGAAAATGCGTAGCCATACGAAGTTGCGTAGGCGATATGCCGAAAGAACGCGTAGGCAGGTGAGGTCGCGTAGGTGTTCAAATGTTACATAACCAGTCCGATTCTTTATCTGGGCTGGTGTGAGGTTCACCGAAGATTGTCTCCGTCAATTCCTGTGTGCGCAACCCTAACCACTTTGATTCTCCCTCACTCTACCCATTCGCCGCAACTATATCGATATATATATATATATATATATATATATATATATATATATATATATATTTAAAAGATATTTTGTACGTACAAAGGAAGTGTGGAAAAAAAATTAGAAAAAGGAACTAGAGGCAAATGACAGCGAGTCCCAACACACACCCACGTTGTTTACACAAAGAAGGCTTACGGGACTTCCTTTTATTGTACATTTTTCTGTGTCAATTTTAAATCTCCCGTTGAAGCCTGAAGAGCGGGAGCGAAACCGGTTGCTTCGCCCGTTTTTAATATGTCTCGTAATATTAGGTTTTATACTTTTATTTCGATCATATATATATATATATATATGAAGAAATATAGTGTTAAGATGTGCTATATTTATGGGATAAAGTGCTCAATATCAGCGATAGAGTGTGTGTAAATATAAAAGTGAACATAGAAGTCAACACTTAGAGGCGACAATCTGTTTCATGCTAGACGCAATCGTCAGGCCACCACGATTGCATATAGCATGTAACAGACTATCGCCTCTAAGTGTTGACTTCCATGTTCACTTTCATATATATATATATATATATATATATATATATATATATATATGTGTGTGTGTGTGTGTGTGTGTGTGTGTGTGTGTGTGTGTGTGTGTGTGTGTGTTTGTAGCTTTATTTGAGCCCAGCATCAATATACGAGAGAACGATATACATCTGATGAAGGCCGGGGGGCACATCGGCCGAAACGTTGTGATAACAACAAGAAGAAAAGATGAGGACAATCGTACGAATGCAAATAGTGTAAATTAGTAAGTTATTTTGTACGTTGTTTACATTGTATCTGTTTATTTGAAGTTTTAATTTCCCATGTGCGTAAACCTAAGTCGCGTCAAGTCACAGAAGTCACGGATAATCCCGTTAAATATTATTTCACACCATTAATATACCAATAACATATGTGTTTATTTTTTGTGGAATAATGTGACGCTGATGAAACTCAGTGCCGTAACACGAATATTTCTGGGTTGTTGAGATATTGCAATATATCTGGCTGTATTCACGATTACGATCAAATGTTCCGTCACCCTTAAGTTTTTGTAGGAGTACAACATGTACTATAGCCGTATAAATAGTTGTGATCTTGGGAAATCTAGCCTGACAGAGCCCAAACCTCTTTTTGTTTGAATTCATAGTTTTCCTTCTCCATTTACTGTAATATAAAATCACGTATCTATGAACACAATAAGAATCGTATACACAATAATTTATCAACTACACGTGTATAAGCTCAATTCAACTTAAAATGCTTGCATTCACTTACGTGTAAATACCCTTGAGAAAGGTATGAACCCATTTTTCCCCTCTCAGCTATGGATTAAATGGCAGGACAGGCTATGGTCCTAAAGTCTTGGTTAGCAGTCTACCGCAGCAATAAACGGCAAGCTACTACGGGAAAATCTACCGCCTCGTCAGTCATGAATCGAAAGGGACAACTGTGGCACTCAGCTGAAAGAGTCAACAGTCATTTAGAGAAACAAAATTGTGGAATTTGTGGAGAACCGTGTTCCCCCAACCGTCTATCACGTATGGCACTTAATAGACTGATAAGTTTAAGTTAGATCTCAAGTTTACTACACTTTTTAAAAGAGAAAATATCCTACTTGGACGTAAAGTTCTTAGATGTGCAGCTATTGAGTCTTCCCAAAACATTAAACTACGTTCTGAATTTTTTCAAATATCTCCTTTCTTAGAAGAAACACTCCTTTCGCAAGCCAACATCTATGGTCATAAAAATATTTAAAAATAAATGAAAACAGTTAAAGGAAAAATATTTAAAACTAGATTAAAAGCCGCCGAATAAACTACAGAACTTAAAAATGATCGCTAAATTTAAGTATTGCATTAATATTTAAGCTTACCTTTTAAAAGTTCAGCGAGAATTATCCTGCCGCCACTTAATTTAATCACTGATGTACGTAGGTCTTTACTTTTCCGTACAAAAAATATTTTTAATACATGGGTAACTTTCGTTGGATTTCGCAATTAATTTCGATTATTCGTGAATTTATTTCCAAATCGTAAAAAATGTTATCGCACAAATAAATTCATCGCAAAAAAAAAAAAAAATCACGTAAAAAATGGCCGAAAACTATCGCAGTTATGAAAACTTGGGAATCCAAAATTTCAGGTTTGCGGGTTCAAATCCGACCCGGGATGTTTTTAATTTGCCCACGGAGTCGGCCTGATTTCATAATGGTATGATATGCTTGGTTACGTCTTCTAAGGGTGAACTTTTTTTTCTTTTTTTTTTTTTTTAAGCATTACGCCCCAAGCCACTAGGATGCAGGGGGTTGCGGAAGATTTGGAGCGAGAGCGGATAGGAGTGATAGAAGAAAGGATGAGGAGAAGGATAGTAGGTAGATCAAGGTAACTGGAGGTGTCGATTGACATTACATTTGAATAGTTGGAGATTATAGCTTTCAGGGAAACAGTAATTGGGAAGGGTGTTCCACAGGCGAGAGGTGCGAGGTATGAAGCTATTGGAGTAGAAGAGACGGCTACATTTAAAAGTTTCTACAATGTAAGGGTGGGAGCGGGATGCCAGCCTCGTAGGGCGCTTGAATTCATGGAGTCTGGGAACCAGTGAAAGCAGCTCATCGGAGCAATTACCATGAAAGTATTTGTAGAAAAGACAGAGAGAGGCGACGTCGCGTCTGTGAGAGAGTGACTGCAGACGAGACGCCAGATCAAGGCCAATTATATTACATATTCGTCTCTGGATCTTGTCAAGAACTCCGAGGTAAGCAGAAGGTGCTCCAGCCCATATATGGCAGCAATACTCCATGCAAGGGCGAATGGTTGATTTGTATATTTGAAGTAACGATTCAGGGGAGATAAATTTCCTGGCGCGGCACAGAGAGCCAACTTTCCTCGTGGTGGAAGAAGCAATTGACTCAATGTATTTGTTCCATCTCAGGTCACCAGTCAGCGTGAGACCGAGCAGACGCAGGGAGTTGCTTGAAAAAATATGACATAGTGACACACTGACATTGGAATTTATTATATAAATACATAAATAATTGTTTGTGTTAGCATCAAGTGTTTCGTTAAAGAGTCAAATTAATATTAATTGGGCAGTATCGAGAAGTCGAGAAAAACATATTCCTATCGGGGGTCGGGGTAATCAAAACTGTATTTTCTTTTTTCTATCAGGAAAACAACACATATTGCCAAAGTGTGCTCTTACAATTTAGTCCATTTAAACATACACACATACACATATATTAGGTTAGTTTGAGTTTTTTCCCCTTTTTTAAGACAATCAACACTGCCCTCGCTGTGAGAGTTGGGGGTTTCATGTGCTAAGTAGTGACACCAAGTAGCTTCATAGCTTTGACAAAATTATGTATATTTACGTTTCGCGGGGGTTAGGGACCAAAACCGTCCGCGAATAGTTAGAATTCGCGAATACTTGTAACCCCACCCATTAAAATTTCTTAAAATTACCTATTCTGATTGTTAAAACACCTGAAAAAATCTACAGAAATATCAAATGTTCGTTTAGAAAACTGACTTCGAATTATTACTATATCAAGAATAAACCCAAATAATGTTGATATTTTTGTATTAGTTATATTCTAATTAGGATACACCATGAGCAAAATATGCAGTTTTTTACTGCATTCGATAAGTGTAAACTGTAAAAATTGTAAATAATTACATAAAAGGCTAATCAATGAATATGATCTTACACCATGTGTTTAGCTGTAATTAACAAAACCAAAAATAAAAGTGTATATAACACCGTAATACTGATGTGCACAAATTATAAGATAAAATAAGGCAAGATTCAAACAAACGAAGATAGATAGATAGATAGATAGATAGATAATCCACAGCCTGAAATAGATAGATAGATAGATAGATAGATAGATAGATAGATAGATAGATAATCAACAGCCTGAAATAGATAGATAGATAGATAGATAGATAGATAGATAGATAGATAGATAGATAGATAGATAGATAATCAACAGCCTGAAATAGATAGATAGATAGATAGATAGATAGATAGATAGATAGATAGATAGATAGATAGATAGATAATCAACAGCCTGAAATAGATAGATAGATAGATAGATAGATAGATAGATAGATAGATAGATAGATAGATAAACAAACAGACCAATATATATATAGATAGAGAGATAGATTAATAAAATAGACCTAGATAGATAGCTGTTGAAAGATATAGCTAGATGTGAACAGAGTAATTGATAATAAATAGATAATAGATAAATAAAAAAGGCATAGATAGATAGATAGATAGATAGATAGATAGATAGATATAAAATTTAAGTTGTCATATAATAAGGTTTGACAGAAATAATATTTGAGGAAAAAACGAGATCCTATCAATATTTTATTGCCACTAGGGGCTAGTAGCAACCCCTTTATATTTGGTAATGAAATGTTTATTTGGGTTAGAGAAATCCATGAATATGAAAAAGTGACTGGCAAAGCAGAAAATGCAAATCCATTCCAAATCCTGCTGCCAACTCTTGTCTTTCATTCACTGACTTCTTTTGCAAATAGAAAGTCTCTTCCAACTGCCTCTTGTAATACACTTACTAACGCACTCTCGTTCGACTGCTTGTCAAACAACACACACGAGTTCTTGCAGTGTTCCATATCCACAGACGAAGCGATATATGATGGCTACACCATCTGCTTCGATCCACAGGAAATAATTGCGATCAATTTTTCTTCACTCATTCGTTGTCTCTTTCATTCGCATTCATTCATTTTTTCCTTCCTTCCTGAAATATTCTTCTCACCTGCAAATCATTGAGTCGTTTTTTTTTTCTCCCTAATCTTTGCCTTTCTTTTTCTTTTCTGTACTACGCTCTTTCTCTTCTTTCGCCCTCGAAGTCTGACTCTCTCTCTCTCTCTTTTTCTACCCCCCACCACACGTAGTCTTTCAACTTTCAGTTCATTTTCTCCCTAGCCTTCTCCCTGTATTTCTCTGTCTGTTTCCCCCTCTTTTACGCCTTCTTTATTTCTTTCGCTATTTACTGTTACGCCCTTTCTCTTTCTTTCTCTTTCTCCTTCTACGTCACTTTCTATCTGTCCTTTGTTTCTCTGTTTTCATTTTTCTTTTCCTTTTTCTTCTACTCCTTTTCTGTTACTTTTTTTTTTAATTTTTTAATTTTTTTAAATCAATTCACCCCCAAACAAGGCGATAATGCCACTAAGACGCAAAGAGCTACAGAGAGTGAAAGAGAATGAAAAAGAGCTTTAGATGGAACCGGAAACCTAATTCTAAATAAGCTTTCACTTTCACACTTCACTTCTTACTTTCACGCTCTCTAGTTCACTCACTCTTTCTTTTCCTCTCCCTCTCTCTTTCTTTCTTTTCCTTTTTCTATTTCTCACTCTCTCTCTTTTTCTCTCTCTCTCTCTCTCTCTATTTCTCTTATGTGTTTCACTCTGGCTTTTAAATTTTTGTTCCCGTATTTTATAAATTTAAGGATTTTTTCTTTTCCTTTTTTACTTCCTGTTGCTATCTGTTTTTTCTTTTCTTTTTTACTTTACTTTTTTCTCTTTTCTTTTGTTTCCCTTTTTCATTTTTTCTATTTGTCTCTATTTGCGTTTTTCTGTCTATTTTATTTCTGTCTTTATTTTTCTTTCTGTCTCTCTTTCACACCTTTTTTGTTGTTTTTTTTCTATCTTTTTTAATGTTTTCTTTCTGTTTCTATTTTTTCTTTTTGTCTCTCTTTCTATCTTTTCTTTTTGTCTCACATTCTTTCTTTCTGTCTTTCTTTCTTTTCTTTCTCTATACGTAAAATTAAAATTTTATGTCTCTCTTTTACTTTGTCTCCCTTCATACCTTCTTTTAGCCTCTATTTTTCTTTCTTTCTTTCTGTTTCTATTTATTTCTTTTTTCTGTCATTTTAAAATTTTCTTTCTGTCTCCCTTTTTTTCTCTGTCGCTTTTCCTATTTTTTTTTCTTTTTGTCTTTCTTTTTCTTTCTGTCTCTATTGCATTCTTTTCTTTATGTCTTTTTTTAAAAATTCTGTCACTCTTTTTTCTTTGTCTTTTTTCCTATCTTCTTTTAGCCTCGCTTTTTGTTCCTTTTCTCAGTATTCCGTTTTTTTTCTGTCTGTTTTCTTTCTGTCTCTCTTTTCTCTTTGTCGTTTTTTTTCTATTTTTTCTTTTTTTTTCTTTCTGTCTATCTTTCGTCCTTTCCTTTCTGTCATTTCTTTTACAAAATATTATGTCACTTTTTTTCTTTGTCTTTTTTTTCGTTTTGCCTCTCTTTTTCTTTCTTTCTGTCACTATTACTTTTCTTTCTGGCTTTTTTTTTTAATTTTCTTTCGTTTTCTTTTTTTTTTCTTTGTCCGTCTTTATATCTTTTCTTTTTAAATTTTCTGTTTGTTTCTTTTTCATTTCTGTCCATTTTTCCTTTCTTTCTTATTGTCTTTAAATTATTTTCGTTTTGTCAGTTTTTTTCACTCATTCTTTACTTTTCTGTCTGTCGTTTTTCATTTTCTTCTTCTCTCGCTCTTTTCTTTTCTTTGTGAATCTTTCATTCTTATGGTGAGAATATATATATATATATATATATATATATATATATATATATATATATATATATATATATATATATATATAGGTCTGCTCTACGGTTGTATTGAGCTCTTTTGTTAGTTGTTTACTCGTATCGGGGTTTTTTTCTTTGGGCTTCAGACCTGCATCTGTGCGATTTTTTTTTGTCGGCGGAAGTTCATGTTTGTAGCTCTTTCTTTTTTTTTAAAACCTTTTTTTCCTTCGAGATTGATTTGATTAGCAAATCAAAAATTCGAGGGTTTTTCGAAACGAGTCTAGTTATATATATATATATATATATATATATATATTGCTCTACTTTGTATTGAGCACATTTTAAAGTAAATGCTACGAACAGTGGATTTTACTCAATCCGTTCTTTCTCTCATTGATATATATATATATATATATATATATATACTTAAACATACATTGTTAAATATAACAGACAACGAATGTCTATTATGTTTGATCAGTTGCGGTACTAAACTTCGTATGGTTTGCCTTAATTTTGGGAGAATATAAATACAAAAATTGTCCAACAATGCGTCAATACACTATATATATATATATATATATATATATATATATATATATATATATATATATATATAATTATAGTAAAGAATAAACAGCTCCCAAAAAAGTCTGCCTAACATTGCACACTGGTTAAAAAAAAAAAAAGTGCTCAATAACATAAAAAATAGCAGGGCTTTAACATATTTTAAATCAATTGTCAAATAGGCGGTAGTCGGCCACGACTGCTAGTTTCATACGCTTTCACGAAATCATTAGGCAGTCGCTGGTTGTAGTTCATAATTATGTTATATTATTTAATTATACTGCTAATGATTTTATTATATAAATTCATTGAAAGGATGACAGGGGTGAATGTGATCAGGAATTAATTCAAGCATTACTATACAATTCTGCTCTTTTATGTTTAATGTCAATGAATTGCTAATAGTTTTACCTTCGGAATGCATTGACAATCTGGAAAAAAGAGATTGTCAGGGTTCAGAAATGAAGTCAAGCATTATTGATAGACTAGAACTATTACATATTTAATACATTTAGTACATTGCTAAAAATTGTTATGATGAGGGATGAAATTGAGGCGAAAACAATCGTCCAGAATTCAAGCTCAGAGTCCAAAGAAAAAAAAACCTCCAAAACGAGTAAAGCAAAAGTAACTACGTAAATTGCTCAATACGCTAATAAGAGCAATTATACATATATTTAATTAATTCATCGAGTCTGATAGAAACCTCCACAGAATGCAGGAAGCACTGGACGGCCGTTTCGTCCCATATTTGGGACTCATCTGCAGTGCGCATCCACTACCGAGAATTGAATCCCTGACAGTTAGTTTGTCAAGCGAACACCATACCAACTGTTCCAAATGGGTCTCGGTGACGAAGAGATTCCAAATCAGACTCAACTTAGCGCCGCTCACATATTCTGTGGAGGTTTCTATCAGACTCGATGAATTAATTAAATATAATTATCAAATCCTCCCAATAATTACTATATATATATATATATATATATATATATATATATATATATATATATATATATTATGAAATGGACTATGTACGACAATTATTTTAAAATAGTTTCTGTTTATACCTTATTTTGTATAGATATTAATATTTAAATAAATGAACTGATTGCAATAAACAGTATTAAACAACATTTAATATATGACCTCGTTTACGTTAAGATAAGCAACGAGAAGATATGAGTTTTCGAGAGAAATCATGGGAAATTTGTTGTTCAAAGACAGTAATTAGAACTTCATAACTAGACGCTTCCTCTGTAGCTAAATAGTATGGCACGTCAGGCTATGTTACGGTTTCGTATAGGATACAGGTTTGATTCCTGTCGGAGGATACATCTTTTCTATGAATTTTTTTCGGACATTCAGGCCGATAAATACTGTTAATACTGTTTATTACAAAAAGAGCATTTACTTTATTATTTGTATCTATAAAAATAGTGTTATAAACAGAATATATATATATATATATATATATATATATATATATATATATATATATGGTAAGTAAAAGTTGAAGGGAAAGTACTTGTTATTGGGCACTTTAACACATAACTATAATATACCTTATATATATAGGGAAGGAGAGAGAGAGTTTTGTATTTGGGCATAATTCCTCTTTATGTATGTTTCGATAAATATGACTGTCAAATACGACCAGTACATTGCAGCAATGTATTCATAATTGATGTCAATAATGAACCAGAACAGGTCTGTGATACTTACCTCCAACTGTAAAAGACATTAAAATTTGATGGAAGCTCTTATTATAAAACACAAGAAACTAACCTTTATAAATACTCAAAGAATTGAAATCATTTTCATCTCTAGGTTACAGATTTCTCGTCTGAGTCATAATTTTACCCAGTTAATTGGCTTTACATTAATTTCAAATCATATTTCTGAAGTCTCTTTATTCGTTGTACCCTTAATTAATCTAAATGTGTTATTATTGAATAATAAATGCAATTTATTAATTCACAATTAACGCAAGTGATTTACAATAATCTTCGAAAATGATAATAAATGTATTTAGTTTAAATTATGTCTGACAGCTATATAGCGTTGAAACACAGGTTCTCATCCAATCAAGGATGTTAAGCAATGTTAAACCTGGTCAATACTCAGATGGGTGATTATTTGGCTGCGTGACAGACCAAGGTGCGGTGGATGTGAACAGTCTAACGGATGTCTACCGTCGTCTGTGGGAACGTGCGGTCTCTCTGACTTTTCGCGGGCTGTGGTCACTGTCTTTTAGAGACATTGTGCATTGTAATGTCGTCTTTCTTTTTAAAAAAAATCGTTTATCCATTCGGTTACTCTTTTTGTCCCAGTCGCTTTCTATGAATTAATGAAACCCACTTCAGTTGCTGAAAACCGCCGGAGGGAAGGTCGAAACAATTGGTGAGCTTCGTAGGACTAGTGAATGTTGTAACCTTGGCAAAGATTGCTGTGAAGCAAGGTGTGACGTTTTTTGAGGGGGGTGTTTGTTTTTTGTTTTTTCGTGCTGCGCTTTTTATTTATATAAATTGAAGGTTGTGAGCACTTAATGTTTTAATTCTCTTTTGTTTTTTTATCTATCGTTGGTTGTTTTTAAATTACCAAATATTTGGCTACTCCTGTAGCCTTCCTCGGCGCTTGTTATTGACGAAGGCTACAGGGATAGCCTAGAATTTTATTATATAATTATTTTTAAATATATAATTATATATATATATAATTATATTTATATATATATATAATTATTTTTAAATAAATAATTATATATATATATATATATAATTATTTTTAAATATATAATTATATATATATAATTATATTTATATATATATAAATAATTATCTTTAAATAAATAATTATATATATATATATATAATTATTTTAAATATATAATTATATATATATAATATATATATATATATATATATAATTATTTTAAATAAATAATTTTATATATATATATATATATATATATATATATATATAGCAATGTCCACGTATCCTTCTTATAGTATAGATAGAAAAGTATTTTTATTTAATTATAAAGTTTTTGAAAATTGCTGAGGAAAATTCTTCGGTGCTAATAAAATTCTAGGCTATCCCTGTAGCCTTCGTCAATAACAAGCGCCGAGGAAGGCTACAGGAGTAGCCAAATATTTGGTAATTTAAAATATATATATATATATATAATTATTTATTTAAAAAGAATAATATTTATGCTTTTACTTTTGTATCGAGCACTATATTTTAAAAATAATAACAAAAATACTAAAGAACTTTCGATTCTTTACCTAACGAGTTCTTTCCTATTCTCTATACATTTTTACACACACACACACACACACACACACACACATATATATATATATATATTTTTAGATATATATATATATATATATAGAGAGAGAGAGAGAGAGAGAGAGAAAGAAAGAAAGGGGAGAGAGGGACATATATATATATATATATAGAGAGAGAGAAAGAGGGATATATATATATATATATATATATATATATATATATATATATATATATATATATATATATACTCTATTTATATTGTTCGGGCTGTTGTCCTCATTTTCATTGAGACATTCACTACTTTTCGGCGGTTGTACACTACTGCCTTCTTCAGGTGATATTAATTGTTCTTTCGAACAGAACGCTTAATTTAGTCCATATGGGTAGGCTATTCTAATTTCACGTGTCATGTCTTTTCTGGATATCCCAGTTAAAGTTAACTCTATTTGCTAAGTCAGTTCTACAAGTTTTTTCTCTCTCTGCTGTGGTCATGGATTGAACTCACAATTCTTTGGGTCAAGTCTAATTTTGATCACTCAACCAAAGCTTATGTCCACATGTGTCGACAAAATAAATGGTTCCGTTCGAAATTCCAGTCACCTAAAGAAGGTCGGAAAAAGTCTTGAATATGGCAATAAAGATGAGAACAGCAGTTCAAATAGTGTACATAACACACACACGCACACGCGCACACACACACCCGTAAGACAGGTAAAAAATCCGTGGGTAAGTAATCCAAGTAGATACTAGTCATATAATATATTAAAACTGATCCACAAAAGAGAGCTCAGTATAATTTTTATTATAGATCATATAAGTGAATTACAATTAATGAGATCCAAACAATTTACCTCATACAGATGATCATTTCGTCCATGGGAAAGTAGTTTTTCCCCCCCTGGATTTATCAATGCAAATACATTTGCTAAAAATCTCATAATTTAGTAAATGTATTTGTATTGATAAGTCTAGGGAAAAACTACTTTCTCATAGACGAAATGATCATCTGTATAAGGTAAAAGTTTGGATCTCATTAATTGCAATATATATATATATATATGTGTGTGTGTGTGTGTGTGTGTGTGTGTGTGTGTGTGTGTGTGTGTGTGTATGTATATATCTGTGTGTGCATGCGTGTGTTTTGCAAAAACTCAGGTTGGGGATTTTTTTTTTAAATTTATTAATTAACTTGATTTGTTTACACACGACATAACATGTGCATCTTTTGTAAGAGTATGTAAATAAAAAAAAAACGAATAAATAGCGTCTAATAAGTTCTGGGAGAATAAAGAGTGAAAGAATAAATTTTATAATTATTTTATTTCCATAATTATTTATACTTACATTTAATGATTTTTTGCAGAAAAAAATCATCTCGTTTTTTTTCTTAGCTTCTTTGGTAGCATTTTTTTTTAAATCGGAAACACCCCATGCAAGGTGAGTTTGGTTTCGTTTAGTTTGTATTACAGCATATCAACCTATATGTTATTTTAATTTTTGATTGCCGACAAGATTTGTATTGTTGGTACATTTTTTTTAATGTATTGCTCGTAATATTTTTTTTTTAAATATATTTGTTGTATAGGTGATAACACCCTTTCAGAACTCTACAAGATGGCCTATCTCATAGCCTTAAATAATCTACGATTAAGGACTTCAATAGTTGATTAATGGCTCGATACTGAGCTGATTAATATTCGGACTGATCTTACTTCGTTTGGCTATACAGCATTTGACCCTCCTCTATTCCTTGTAAGTTGTCTTGTTAATTGTTTTCTAACTTATTGTTCTGTGTTTTTTGTATGTGTCCGTTAGCACCGGATACTGGTGATGAATAAATATATTAAGCACTCATTCTTCTCTGTGTGTCATTCACCTCGACGATACAACAGTGTTGCTGGCAATATTTATTTTCTGAAAAATTATTTGTTAGTAATAACCTTTTACAAAAATGTATTGCTTGTATTAAAACCTACTTTTACATTTTCATAGGTTTTGACCCCAGTTTAGCGGTCAATCATTTGCCCAATGCTGGAAATCTAAGAGGTGCTACCACACCGGGTCAGGGTGAACCTGGGAACACCAGTAATTAAGATCAGAGGCCTTGCTGTTGGATGTAGTTTATCGTCTTACCCAGGACGCGGGTGTAGTTTATCGTTTTACCCAGGACGGCCATGCTAGGCAGTAATGCCACTAAGACACAAGGGGTTAAAGTGTGCAAAATAATTTTAAAAAAGACCATTGCGAGGACAAAATGCGTGTAATCAGGATGACAGTAGATAGCGATTGATATTGCATTTAAATTTTTGAAGATTAAGGTTGGCTGGAAAGCATGAGGGCGGAAGGGAGTACCACAAGCGAAAAGCGCAAGAGAAGAAACTGTCAGCATAGAACTTACGGCTACATCTAGCCGACTCAACTGTAAATTGATGAGATCTCGACGCCAGTTTCGTACTATGCTAAAATGCAAAAAGTTTAGAGACTGTAATGAAGAGCTCATCCGAACAATTACCTTGAATGAATTTTTTATAGAAAAGTAACAAGAAAGCAACCTTATAGCGGTGGGAAAGAGATTGAAACCGAGAAGCCATAACAGGGCCAATAATATTGCTGATTCTTCTTTGGATTTTACCAAGGAGTTCTAGATAAAAGGTAGGAGCCCCGGACTATAATATTTTAAACATGGACGAATGTTAAACTTGTGGATATGTAAAATTGATTATGTCGAGGAAAATTGTCTAACTCGACACAGTGAACCAACTTAGCAACTAACCTAACAATGGATTCAATGTAGTCTTTCCACATCATTTCAGCTGAGAACATTAACCCGAAAAGTTGCTACGAGTCTCTCTCATGGAGGTTAGAATCAACGATATACTGATGCGAGGCAGAAAGGGGGTCATTCAAATGATTAATAGAGATCAGTTTAGTATTACTGCTTTTTTTTTAAAACTCATTTCACTCCCCCAAGCAAGGAGATAAAGCCACTAAGTTACGAGGGGTTACTGATTGTGAAAGAAACTGACGTTGCATTTAAATTTTCGAAGACAGGAAAACGGGAAGCAGGAATGAACTTCCGCTGGCGGGAAAAAGCGGGAGAAGAGACTGTTAGCATAGAACTTAATCTTACACGTAGAGATTTCAACAGTAAAATGGCGAACAACTAGTCTAATACTGTGTTCAAATTAAAGTTTAACTACTAAAGCTCAATAGAAGAATTGCCTTGATAACATTTATAGAAAAGGCACAGGATGGATAACGGTAGAGAAAAGGTGAAGCCCAGATGTCATATCTATCTATCTATCTATATATATATATATAGATAGATAGATAGATAGATTCTTACGAGTGGTATTTTCCAATATTTTGATCTGCAGATTGGTGAAGAATCGTGCAAATTGGACGGCTTCCGTTCCTGAATAGAAATTTTCAATTCATGCCACGAGTGGTCAGTTCGATATAGGTCAGATCATCTTAGAGGACATTCCAATTTCTTAAACTTATTCTTCTTAAACCTTTCTGCGGTTGTTTTTGAAGTGCGTTTCGCGTTCTTGTTTTCTTGAAGAAGAAGAAGAAGAAAAAAAAAAGAATCACCTACGATGCCAAATCGGAATACCAAAGTTTAAAAGATTTTCCCAAAGAATGGTCTGATATTTCGCTAAGTCTATTTTCCCCCTCAAAACTTCTGCGTTTCCTGAACTGAATCAACTCCATAAAATGTCCACATAAAATGTAACCAATGTTCACCACTTGGACTTACTATCGAGATGTTATTTTTTCTTACACTGTTATTTTAATGTTTAATTTTTATTTCACTGGGCAGAGTGACTGTCTTCATTCAGTCACGTGATCCAAAGTCTTTGTCGCATCATGATTCCTGTAACCAGTGAGGGGCGTAGAGGCCCAACATATAATTTTTGCTGAATCATTTTCTCCCAAACAAGACGATAAAGCCACTAAAACATTACTTACTGTAAATGTTTTTAAGCGAAGTGCTAGACAGGCGAAGAAGTTCCATTAATTTACAGTTTAGTTGGATAGATATAACATTAAATTCTATTTTAAGACATTTTTTATGTTTATACATTCAATTTATAGATAAAAAAATATTTAAGTAAATGCTTTGTTTATAATAAACAGTATTAAACAACATTTACCGGCCTGAATGCCCGAAAAATTTTCACAGAAGATATTCGTCCGCCGATAGGATTCGAACCTGTATCCAATACGAAACCGCCATTTAGCTTGACGTGCCTTTAACCGATTTGGCTATAGAAATGCGTTCGGTTAGCAAGGTCGAATTTACTGTCTTTAAACATCAATCTTCCATGAATCTCTCACGTACATTCATATCTGCTACGTGTGTCGTCATTTGTTTACATTTGGATGCGCTTTGAGTATCCCCGATTTGTAATTTGCATTTGGGCTCACCATTTTAGAATTTGCTCATCAGTCAAATGCTGGTTTTAAATGAGGAAGAAATAAGAGCGGGTATGGTAATACCTACGTTTTAATTACTTTCCGTCGATATAAATCACTTACGTCGCAGTAAAATCAAAGTTTATAGACTATGCAAAAGCTTGTTGTGTTGTGAGGGAGAATATTTCCCCCACAAAGTTTAGACTCGGCCGTCGAACGGAAGACGTAAAAGTATACCTACATCAAGAGGAGTAGTAGCAGCAGTAGCCTGTGCTGAAAACAGACATTCACGGCTAAACATTCTCTTCTCTTATTCCTTTATGTTTCCCTGTACCAAAAGGTAAATAAAACTTGCTGTTAAACTGGTTTTCTACTGTTGTTTTTGATAACTCAGTTACAACATTTTGATAAAGTACCAAAGAACCCGTTGGAATTGCTAGATAACCTTCAGGATTATCGCCCTCCACATCTTCTTGTCCCCTTAATAAGTTTTATTTCTCCCGAAAGCTGTTCTACTATCCATTTACTCAAGCTTATCAAGTATGTTACGCGCTGCTTTCCTTTGTCCCTCTTTCTCTCAATCTGTCCTGGGAGTATCAGGTTTTCCAAGCCTTCCTTCCTCATTATGTGCCCCAGAAATTTCAAATATCTCTTCTTGATGTTAAGCATAAGTTTCCTTTTTGTTTGCATTTTCTCCAAAATCACGTTGTTGCTCATATGTTCGGTCCATGGTATCCTCAGCATACTTCTGTAGAAAGCCATATCATTTGCTTCAAGTATCTTTTTCATCTGTTGAGGAGATTGTTCAAAATTCGCTGCCATATAGGAGGACAGATATCACATTACAGTTCAATACTCATTTCTTTGTTTCTAACGAAATTTTCCTGTCTCTTAATACTCTGCTTAGATTTTGGAATGCGTCTTTGGCCATCCCAATACGTCTTCGGATCTCAGTGTCGCACTTTCTGTCCTCTGTTAGAACACTTCCCGGGTATATAAAATTCGGTACTTGTTTGATTTTAGTATCCCCGATTTGTAATTTGCATTTGGGCTTATACTTGTAGATTTTGCTCATCGGTCAAATGCTGGTTATAAATTAGGAAAGAATAAAACTGAATAAGGTAATACCTACGTTTTGCATACTTTCCGTCGTTATAAATTACTTATATGGTAGTAAAATCAAAGTTTATAGACTATGTGTGTTGTGTTGTGAGGGAGAATATTTTCCCGATAAATGTAGACTCGGCCGTCGGTTGAAAGACGTAAAGATACACCTACATCAAGAGGAGTAGCAGCAGAGGCGGTAGCCTGTGCTGCTACTGTCATATACGGCTAAATATTCTCTTTCTTAATTCCTTTATGTTTCTCTGTACCAAAAGGTAATAAACTTGTTGCTAACGCAATTCTGGTTTTCTACTGTTGTTTTTGATAACTCAATTGCAACAGTTTGATAAAGTACGACCCAAAGAACTGTTGAAATTGCTAGCTAACCATAACATGTTTGTAACGGATGTTAGAATAACCCACAACCTATACTGAGAAGAAACTGCCTGCATATGGATAGAAAATGAATTCAGTAAATATAAAAAATAGTAAGAGGTGTAAGACTAGGTTGTGTCTTCTCACCCAACGTATACAGAGAGTAAAACAATCCTGAGAGGGGTGCCATAGAGTAGAATAAATATCTATCAGGGGGTGGGGGTTATTAGGAGTTAGATCTCTGAAGATTATATTTTCATCTGTAAAATTACTGATTTGTAGAATATTTAATGCAGTTCATTTTGTTTTCGTTAAATCAGGTTATTATGCATGCTAAAGAGATTAAATGTCTGTAAAATTAATTCTATTGGTTCCTCAACAACATGATTGGGGACGACTTTATTAATCAGTGTGTGTAATATTGGATAATTCTTTATAGAAAAAGGGGATTATTAAAGAACGGATCCTGAGTTTTTTTTCCTGATTGCTATCTTGGAATAAAGGCTTTGACTGTTGAAGAAAAAGGAATTGATCAGAGAAGACTTTTTTTTTTTACTTTCAAGTAATAATTTCGGATCATTGAAATCAATAAATACATCAAGGGATTTTTAATGCACTTATTGGCACATTGAAGGACATAGTGAAGGAAATACAAGTAGGGAACATAGCGAGTAACCAGCCTGGCAAGTTTCAATGAATCAGAGGCGGAAAAGAAAAGAGTGGGGATAAAGGGTCCTAGGTGGACGAGGAGTTCAAAATAAACATTAGTACAACGAAAATATTTAATATACTTAGTTCAGGGTTCAGGTTAATCGATATAGAAATTATTATTTTCTTAGAAAATCGATACTATTGTGTGTCTCTTTATATACATATACTTTCCGGTATTTCGCTTTATCACGATATCTAGTAACATACACCCCCCATATATATATATATATACATATTTGTTCGAATGTAATATCCTATAAGAAAGATATATCGCTCTATTATTGCATTGAGCCCTATCCTATGTCGTAAACGTTTGATTTTATATTTGATTCGTTCTCATTTCATTTGTATATATATATATATATATATATATATATATATATATATATATATATATATATATATACTAGTAGAGCCTGGCGTTGCCGGGGATGTAACAGTAAGAGATAGATCAATATCGACCATCGTAAAGACTGAAAAATAAAATTGACAAAGATTAGTGTTTAAGGTTGACGGACACCCATGTCTTAATTAGTTTTTTTTTTTTGTTTGTTTGTTTTTTTTTTTTTTAAGAATTGGTCAAACCCAAACAAAAACATTGTTTTCAATTGTTATGAGTCTACCGATTGAATAGAATTTTATTATAAACAATTGTCTTGTAAATGGAATTTTTAAAGCATTCTGAATGTAAAAATAAAGAAAAAGTGTGCAAGACAATAAGAAACACTACCTGCCAAAAAAAAAATTGAAGTTTTGTTGAAATCGGTTGAAAAATGTAGGAAATCCGATCCCACATATAAACGAACACACACACACACACACAAACACACACACACAACCTGGGTTTTATAATAAGTATAACTCGATATGAGTTGTCCTCCTTTCATTCTCGAAACAGCGATGCCTCGTAATCATGTTTTCAAATTAATTTCGTGTAAAAACAATTGTGTTTTTCCAAATTTTGGCGCTGTAAGAACCACCGCAAGGTAATATTACGTAGTCCTGTGAAGTTTTGTTGAAATCGGTTGAAAAATGTCGGAAATCCGATCCAATATATAAACGTACAGACACACACACGCGCACACACACACACAACCTGGATTTTATAAGAAGTATGATATATATATATATATATATATATATATATATATATATAGATATATGACAGGTTTCGTTAAATAGTTTAGGCATGTTTTGTCTACTTATTCCCGATAGGATCGTTTCATATTCGCGGATAAGCTTTTTTGTGCGGTGATTAATAGACGGGATGAAAAACACTCGTATTTCAGAAAAATCCTTGTCATAAATACATCCATACATTTCCACGAAAAGAACAAACACAGACTAAAATTACTCGAAGCTATTTATATAAAAAAATTGAAACGAAACGTCAGTAAAATTAATTACGAATACTCCACAAATATTTTATACTGTGCACAATATATTTTCTTTAAATGTTAGCTCTTGTCATTAATAGATTTTCCATTTATCTAGCAACTACTCAAGTCCGTTACCTCCCCTTTAACGGTGTCCATCACCCAAGCCAGGGCACAGCGTTCCTGATTCCAGATGGTAATTTTCGGATGACCACAACAATTTTTGTCCTTCACAACCATGAACACTAAATACTTACTCTATAATTAACAATACCCTGATGATGACATTATGCTATGTCGAAAGTACTCAGAATAAATACAGTATGAGCCAACACGGTGTTTTCATCGCGTCTTTTAATAACCACACAAAAAGCTATTATATTTAACGAAACCTGTCTTAATGAAAATATGCTGCCGAAGTGTGTGTGCATGTGTGTGTGTGTGTGTGTGTGTGTGTAAAATTATATAGAAAATAGGAAAGAACTCGTTAGGTAAATAATCCAAAGTTCTTTTGTATTTTTATTATTTTTAAAAATAGTGCTCGATACAAAAGTAGACCATAAATATTATTATTTATTTAAAATCATATTTTTAAATAAATAAATTTTAAATAAATAATTTTTTTAAATAAATAATGCTTAAAATCATATTTTTAAATATATATATATATATATATATATATATATATATATATATATATTCTGAGAAAGTGCAAAACATACTTTTCTCTCTCACTTTCTGTGTATCGACATATATATATTTAATTAATTAATTCCTCGAGTCTGATAGAAACCTCTACAGAATGCACTGGACAACCGTTTCGTCCTATATTTGGGACTCATCAGCAGTGCGCATCCACTACCGAGAATTGAAACCCTGACAGTTGGGTTGTTAAGCTGACATCATACCAACTGTTCCAAGTGGGCCTCGGTGACGAAGAGATTCCAAATCAGACTCAACTGTCAGAGAAATTTTCATAGAAAATATCCTGTCAAAGGACGAATATTTTCTATGAAAATTTCTCGGACATTCAGGCCGGTAAATGTTATTTAATACTGTTTATTATAAACAGAGCATTTACTTAAATACTTGTATCTATAAAAAAGAATGTTAAACATAAAATGTCTTTAATATATATATATATATATATATATATATATATATATATATATATATATATATTAATTTATTGCAAAATAATAATATATAATAATTTCTTTCAAAATCAAGATGTCTGCGTCACTGTAAATACATTAGAGCTTCTTCTGTCTCTCTCTCGTTCTCGAGTTGTTTTTGAAAGACGTCGCCAAAACTTTGGATACGATGTGTTTCAGCATAAGTACACGCCCGTTGTTTAAATAGAAATGGCTTGTATTGAAACCGACCACAACGAACCCTTCTTCACAAACCATGTCATACTGTCGGTCGGTTTAATTTTGCCAAAATGTTCTTGGACAAAGAAAATTGCTTTTGGGAACATGTACTACTAGCAGTAGAGCCCGGCGTTGCCCGGGGATGTAACAGTAAGAGATAGATCAAGTATCGACCATCATAAAGACTGAAAAATAAAATTGACAAAGATTATTGTTTAAGGTTGACGGACACGCATGTCTTAATCAGCTTTTTTTTTCCTTTTTTTTTTTTTTTTTTTTACGAATTGGTCAAACCCAAACTCAAATAAAAACAATGTTTTCAATCGTTATAAGTTTACCTATTGAATAGAATTTTATTATAAACAATTGCCTTGTAAATGTAATTTTTAAAGCATTCTGGATGTAAAAATAAAGAAAAAAGTGTGCAAGACAATAAGAAACACTATCTGCCAAAAAATAGTGAAGTTTTGTTGAAATCGGTTGAAAAATGTAGGAAATCAGATCCCACATATAAACGAACACACGCACGCAAAAAGAACCTGAGTTTTATTATAAGTATAACTCGATATGAGTTGTCCCCCTTTCATTCTGCCGACAGAATCGTGTTTTATCGTGTTTTCAAATTGATTTCGCGCAAAAAAATTGTGTTTTTCCAATTTTTGGCGCTGTCAGAACCACAGCAAGTTAATTTTACGTAATCCTGTGAAGTTTTGTTGAAATTGGTTGAAAAATGTAGAAAATCCGATCCAATATATAAACGTACAGACACGCACACACGCACACACCCACACAACCTGGGTTTTATAAGTACTATGCAGAGATGAAACACAAATTGAGCTTTTTGGATATAATGATGTACAGAAGATTTGGCGTAAGAAATGTGAGGCTTTCCCCCGAAAGAAAACAGTGGCAATATTAAAACATGGAGGCGGCTTAATGATGTTTTCGGGTTATTTAAGCTCAAGGGGGACTGTAAAATTAATTGCAATACGAGGAATAATGTAATCTGCAGACTATATATAAAAAGTCTGGATGAAAATCCACAACTATCAGCGCAAAATCTTCATCTAGGTCGGCGATTTACTTACCAAGATAATGATCGCAAGCATAGTCAGTGACTGCGTGGTTTCAGAAAAAAGAAGATTATAGTTCTGCTCCAATGAGTCCTGACTTGAATCCTATTGAAAATCTATGGCAAGAATTGAAAGTTCAAATAAATCGACGCTCACCAAAATCCCTTAAGGAATTATAACGTGTAACCACTGAAGAACGGAAGAAAATCCCAGACTTGTTCAAATCTCATAAAAAACTTCAGAAAACGATTGCAGCAAGTTATTAAGATGAGAGTCAATGCTATTGACTAATAATATTGTGAATATATATATATATATATATATATATATATATATATATATATATATATCATTTTTCCTATTTTTCATACTGTACGAATAGTTTTGTTTTTTCCTGTTTACATAATTCGCCTGACAGATTTGTTTTAATTAGCCGATTTTTCTGAAAATGTAGTTTTATATTCCTTTTTTGTGTTATTAACCCATAAAAAACCTGGAAACATACGAGAATTAGATTCTGAAAAAAGGATAAAAATATTTAAAAATTGATGAATGTACGAATAATATATATTTTTATCTTTTTCTGTCTATCTATCTATCTTTATATATATATATATATATATATATATATATATATATAGTTATAAGTTTAAGAAAATGAAATAACTAAATATAAGCAACCCTATATGCGCGTACTGGATGGAATACACAGATAAGCAAATAAATAATTATCAAAATTTGCCAAGAGATATAAACATAATAGTGCTCGATGTGGTTAGACCGACCCACGAAATATACATTAATAAATATACATATATCAAGCTTAGGTATGCGACTTAAGTTTTGTTGGTTACCCAACTCATCGGGCACAAGATATCGTTATATCTTGTGCAAGACAACTTCTGTAACCAACGAAAATTAAGTCGCACACTAAACGTAGGTATATGTATATTTATTATTTATATATATATATATATATATATATATATATATATATATATATATATATATTAATTCGTTGAAAATCGATACATTTCTTTGTAAACGTATATATTTCTCCTTTATCTTTTCCCTCTCTGTCTTGCCACATATAAACACATAAGCATATATATATATATATATATATATATATATATATATATATATATATTCTTTGAAAGTTAATGCTTTTGTTTCCCACTGTACCCTCATAGACGTTATCATCTATCCTCCACTCCTTCTCTCTTTCTATCCCCTTCTTATTCTCTCTCATTCAATATATATATATATATATATATATATATATATATATATATATATATATAATAATGTTTTCAGAAAATCAATATACATATGAAAAACCTTCACAGAAAATCAATACATTTTGGCGTCACTAAATATGCATACATATTCTTTCCTGCCCCCGTCTCTCTTCCCTCTTTATATTTCTCTCTCTCTATAGAGAGAGAGAGAGAGACAGAAACAGAGACAGAGACATAGAGAGAAGAACGAACTTGAGGGCAAATGATATATAAGATAGAATTAATGTAGCAAAATATATATCCTGTTATTTTAAAATTATTATTATTATATATATATATATATATATATATATATATATATATATATATATATATATATATATACGCATACTACTATTTCAATTTTATCTTAGTGGATACCCATGTTCATGCAAATGCACTATAAGAATGTGTCTATTACGTCTAACGGCATGCGCAAACAAGAATCTTCAAGAATATATTCTCGCAGGCGTGCATATACATATATATATATATATATATATATATATATATATATATATATATATATATATATATATATATATAAAATAAAAATAAAATTTCAGTTGTCTGTTTGAATTAGTTGGGTTCTTATGTCCATCGTCTTTGTGTTAAATTGTTATAAGTTATAATGTTAATTATGTTTAAATGAAAATGTCAATGAAGATGGTCTTAAATAGACCGAAACGTCCGACGTCGACTTTATTTTAACATTAATAATGCATATTCAGAATTTTGTTTTTTCTGTATTTTTCTTTCATATATATATATATATATATATAAATATATATATATATATGCGTGTGTGTGCGTGCGTGCGTGTGTGTGCGTGTGTGTGTGTGTGTGCGTGGATCTTGAGAGCAATATGGATAAAGACAAAAGGAAAACTCCTCTTAGCCGAAGAATAAAATTTGACATTTGGCTGATTGATGCTATATTCAACACCCCGACTCTAGACTTTAGTAGACGAGTCTGTTTGTAATTGCTCGGTCCAATCTTCAGGATTTTTCAGCAATTGAATCTATCTATCTATCTATCTATCTATCTATCTCTCTCTCTCTCTCTCTATATATATATATATATATATATATATATATATATATATATATATGTATGTACTCATGTTCTCCGTTTATTTTAAACAGTATTTTATTATTATTATATCACCCTGAAGATTCGAGAAAAGTTATTAAATAAAAATGCGTCCTCTGGTATGATTCGAACCTGCGTCTCTCTTTGCTGAAAACAAAGTCGTAGCACGACGGATCAAACGACCTTTTCTTCTGCAAAGAAAGAGAGAGAGAGAGGGGGGGGTTACACATGTGTGTACGTGTGTGTGTGTGTACATACAGAGAGAGATGAAGATGAGGTGATTGATGCAGAGTGAGGCTGTTCACGGTGATAATATTGAATTATTACAAATCAGGTCACATTCATTTCTGATTATTAGAAATGTAGAAAACAAAATTGTGCTTAGCATCTAATTCAGGCCGTTTTATCAAAAATATCTGTGGAAGGAAATTTTTAGAGTAATCAATCTACTGAAATATTTCAAGTGATCAATAATTCGTTCTCAATAAGCGAAAGTGAGTCACACGTGACCCACTTGTTTTCACAACAACGATCGAGACGAAACGATTTTGTTATTTTATCACAGATGAGTGGAGTTATTGTTATACTTCTTAAAAGCATATAATCTATTGTAAATTCAATCTTTCTATGTGTCTCATATATGAAATTTCACATTTTAAAAGCATATAATCTATGCTTACCTTATATGAAAATTCAATCTTTCTCTGTGTCTCATGTATGAAATTTCACATTTTAAAAGCATATAATCTATTGTAAATTCAATCCTTCTCTTTGTCTCACATATGAAATTTCACATTTTAAAAGCATAAAATCTTTTATAAATTCAATCTTTCTCTATGTCTCATATATGAAATTTCACATTTTAAATGCATATAATCTATTGTAAATTCAATCCTTCTCTACGTCTCACATATGAAATTTCACATTTTTTAAAGCATAAAATCTTTTGTAAATTCAATCTTTCACTGTGTCTCATATATGAAATTTCACATTTTAAAAACATATAATCTATTGTAAATTCAATCCTCCTATGTCTCACATATGCAGTTTCACACACACACAAACACACACCACACACAAACACACACACACACCACACACACATAGCATTATACTGGGTGTTCATAATTTACCTCTACAATTTCAAAAAAACTAAAAGCTGTAAACTTTAATTTTTTTATTGGAAACTTGTAAAAAAAAAGTTTAATCTAAATGCATTTGAACAGTTCCATGTCCTTGAAAGCAACTCATCTTGATGAAACTTAATTTATTTTTTCTGTAAGACACTTCCTATTTCAAAAAATCATTTTGTGCCAAGCATGCAATCTAATACGAAATGATATCTATTTATTTTTACATACATTACACTGTAATCCCGCTGAACCTGGCTGACCCATTTTATCTCGATAAACCAGGATATGCACTGCGATTTACCTTGCAGTGTTTCCATTTTCATTAAAAGTTGCTAATAAGCACTTTCAACATGTACATGTGTTATATACCGTACCTATGAACACTAAAATAGATATGTTGGACACTATTGAAACAGAGGGTAATATACTGTCTAAGTAGTTCACCACCTGCAGTGGTTTACCTACTTCACGCCGCTGGCGAGTATTGCATTTTGTTGATGTTATAAAGATTACCATTTCATTACCAACCTCCGTTTTGGTTATTCCTCATTCAGTAAACCTTTTTAGGTTACAACAATCTGAAAAGACAATGGAATGTGTATTAAAAAGAACAAACTATATATCAATTAAGACTTTAACATGAAAAGTAGTATACTGATGGATCTTAACTCTAATGGACACAATAAACTGTGTAAATTAACCAGATCATTTATGGACACACTGTATATTCACACACACACACACATACACGCGCGCGCACACACACACACACACATATATATATATATATATATATATATATATATATATATATATATATATATGAATATACAGTATGTACATATATTTTTTGTTATTTAAAAGAAATCAATAAAACACCCACAGTAAAATGTAAAATATCAAAAAAACGTAAATGACCCATGTCGCCAATGTCCACATGAAAGTCACATATTATTAAGTTTCCTAAAAATAATGGTATGTTAAATCAGCGGAATGAACTAACTGTAATATGTAGGCATTGTATAATGCTTACGTTAAAATATAGTTAATTGAAGTTTACATGAAAAATCATTATTTTAATATATATAATACAACATATAATATTTATATAATTGCTTCATTTGTAATTTTTTTTTTCAATATTGCCATGTTTTATGGCCCATTGAATATAAAAAGTATTGTATTTTAGGATCAAATTAATATAATATAAAGATGACTTAATCATACAAGTAGGTCCCTGGAATTCGAACTCGGCTCTCCTGAATTCGTGAATCTGAGTCGCTATCACTTTTTCCTAGAGTGCCTGCGTGGGTGCGTCTGTCTCTGTGTGTGTCTCTCTCTCTCTCGCACTCTCTCTCTCTGTATATATATATATATATATATATATATATATATATATATATATATATATATATATATATATATATATATTATAACTTTATATATCTATATATATTAATTCACTAGCCTGGAGGTAGGCAATGACTGGTCACTACTTTAAGTTTCATGTGTTTGCACACAATCTTCAGGCAGCCAGTAACTTGCAGTAATAAGATGATTACCTTATATACCATTAGACGAGTTCAATTTGACAAGCAAAACAAACTCACACAGTGGGGGGGTAGATCATCCAGCCAAGATCTAAAATGGCAAAATAATTATATTTATATTCTATATATATTTATTTACATATACATATAAAATAAATAATTATATATATATATATATATATATATATATATATATATATATATATATATATGAACTCTCTTGGGCACTGGCTATGAGAAAAATTGCACCATGACGCAATTCACTCTACCAGAAATTTGGAAACGGCATACTGTACTGCTTTGCATTCGTGCCAGAAGCTCCAAAACGAACATTTCATTTTGGGTGTCACAGGGCCCCGTGATCAACACGGAGGTCTACATCAAGGAGGTAGCGTTACCCTGGGTCTAGTGTGAGGCTGCTGGAAGATACTCTATCAGTAGGACCCAGTAATAGTTGTCAGACAATTTCTGCAGCCACATCACACCCTTGTTTATTATCACAGATGAGCGAGAGACCAAAAACACTCCATGTAACACCAAAGATGAAGCGAAGGCAAGGATTTTAACAGCATTCACCAATTTTAACAAAGAGACCGTCCAGAAGAGATGCAGGAGATCCCAAAGTCATCTGAAGGACGTGGTTGAAGCCAAAGACGATTTTATGGAATAAATTTACTCTTTACTATTTCGAAATATTTTTCTGTATAATTGGTAAGTATATGTCGTAAAATAATATTTCTACGTAATTTAGATGACAATTTATCCATCACACAGATATGCAACCCCTGAAGATGGGAATTGAAAGTAATTGATATATATATATATATATATATATATATATATATATATATATATATATATATATATATATAATTATTTATTTAAAAATATGATTCCAAAACAAGAGCCGAAAACTTCAATATAATTATTTAAATTAAATTGAGTTAAAATAAGCTCTGTTCCATCTTCAAGTGAAATTTTTTCCAAAAACAAGAGCCGAAAACTTCAAGTTTTTTCCAAAAAAATTTCGCTTGAAGATGGAACAGAGCTTATTTTAACTCAATTTAATTTAAATAATTATATTGAAGTTTTCGGCTCTTGTTTTAAAACAGGAGACTTCTTATGTCGCGTTTTGGAATCATATTTTTAAATAAATAATTATATTTATGCTCTACTTTTGTATCGAGCACTATTTTTAAAAAATAATAACTAAAATACTAAGGGACTTTGGATTATTTACCTAACCAGTTCCTTCCTATTTTGTATATATTTTCACATATTATATATATATATATATATATGTGTGTGTGTGTGTGTGTGTGTGTGTGTGTGTGTGTGTGTGTGTGTTCCAGGACCATTTGCAAAATTAGTCAAGATTATCTTCCCTCTCTCTAAACTTTCTGTCCTGGAGTAAACAGATGCCTCACAGGTTTCACGTACGATTTCATTTTCGAGTTTGTTTTTTTTCGCTGTTGTTTGAACTGTCATAGGTAAAACTCCTCTCTCACGTGCCAAATGTCTTATGAAATGAGTTGGATCTTTTCTAATTGATCTCTTTAGCTCTAAGTTGATATGATGATCCCTCTTCCTGTTGTAACCTCCTGATCCAGTTTGCCTCTCGAATGTTCCTTTTTTTTAAAACTTATTCACTATTCTCTGGGTGATTCTTGCATGGATTTTGAGGATAGAAACCAAAGTATTGAATGTTGGCACAAGTGCTGAAGGCCTGGATGTTCTTTTTCCTCTCACCAATGCTCAGTTGAGAAGACGTAGTGGGGCTAACAGAAAATGATTTTTACACGTCCAGTTTCTAGCTGAACAGCTAAAAGGTTTTTTTAGTGATTCTTATGACAAATTGAGTCAAAATAGTTAAATGTCTTATCTGAAAACTCAATAAGTTTAGAGTTTTTCAGATATTAAACATTCTGTGGAATGAACAATTATGTTGTAACACGAGTTGGACAATTTTGCTGTTACACCCATATATATATATATATATATATATATATATATATATATATATATATATATATATATATATATATATATGCGACACTCGTATAGTCTTTTATGTAAATGTCTAGACGTTTCGCCGATATACGTCGTTGGATACTTTTTACAATTTTTTGGCATGTCCTGCATTTGACCTATTGTTGTTGCGATTTCGTTTTGCGCTAACTCTACATAGTATTGTTACACATTACATATATATATATATATATGTGTGTGTGTGTGTGTGTGTGTGTGTGTGTGAGTTTATGTTAGTGTGTATCTGTGTGTGAATATAAAAGAGCTATTACATAAAGGTCGTTTAGTCTTGTTTCTATGTGCAATTTTACGAACGTACCTAGAAAATATCTTGAATTGTATCCAAATCAATTTTACATCGATTTGTGAATTTGTATCAGGTACAAAAATGCCTCTTTTCATAAAATACGTAGGTGCTGGCTGCGCAGATGAGGGTTATTTGTAACCAGTATTAATGGCCGGACGCACAAAGCCATATATATACATGAGCGACTCTGTATGTGTGTACATGCTCACACACACACACACACACACACACACACACACACACACACACACACACACATATATATATATATATATATATATATATATATATATTACAACCATTTTATATCAGTGAAGAACAAAATGTATATTTATTAGTCACATATATATATATATATATATATATATATATATATATATATATATATATATATATATATATAATAGCAGGTTATTTAAAGCCAGAAAATATTGTTAGATTGAAATATTTTTTTGTGGGTGGGGAATATAATGATGATTTACTAATACATGTCCTACTAATGAAACCATAGGTGGGGGGGAGGAAGAGTGTGAAAATAAAGAATCAAACTGGAACCGGAATTCGGCTGTCCGATTCCCAATTTCGGCCATTATCTTTTACCCCAGCCAGATATACAAGATGCCAAAAAATGCCGAAATTGCTTAACTTCAGTGATAGTACTGGGACCGGCGTTCCAACATGATCTCTCCGTAAGACACACACACATATACACACGCGCGAGCGCACACACACACACACACACACACACACACATATATATATATATATATATATATATATAACTTACAACTGAAATTGTGTCTAAATGTGTATGCGTCATAGATGCAGTTGTCAGTAATATATATATATATATATATATATATATTAAATATGTATATATATATATATATGCACAAACATATATATATATATATATATGTTTCTGCATATATATATATATATATATATATATATATATATATATACATATATATATATATATATATATATACCCAGTCTGTTTTACTATTTCCTATAGCTAGCAAGAGTTGAAATGCGAACAATCCTTTCTTTCCCTGCATAGTATATGCTTTGCCAGAGTTTTTTCCTTCTCCTAGACAGGTTGCCATCCAAGGCTATAGAATCCAGTCTGTCTTACTATTTATGCATATCTGTTGGAAGAAGAGATGTGTTTATACTTTTTACACGGATATTAGCATGTAAATGAATGTAATGAAGTCGACTTCCCTGATTTCTCAATCCCAACCGCAAGCCGTTTCTCTACCGCCATTTTTACTAGTAATTTTCTGTTCTTTACTACAAGGTAAATGATGTTTGCTTCTAACGGGGATATGAATTCTTTCTTTTCAGCAAGTGGTCGTTCCGGAGAAAGTAATATATTAGGGTTTTGAAATTAATGAAAAATCGTCTATATAGTTCGTTTTTGTTTTGTTTGTTTTATAGTTGTTTTTTTTTTATATTTTGTTTTTTACTTTCTTTCATCAGAGCATTTGGTTGTATGAAAAGGCATTCTTTTGCAAATTGAGGTATTGTCGGTACCGTTTTTGGGCCGCTTACAACAAATATAAGTCCGCTTACGTTATTTCATGGAATGAGCTTTTGTGCATTTTAATTAGCGAATATATTAAGTATATTTCTATTCATTGGTTTTTCTTTCATGGTTTCTTAATAATCGCTTCAGCATTCATAGTTTTATTTTTTATGTTGTTTAATATATTCGTGATGATTATGACTTTTTCATCTATATGCCGCAACCGTTTAGATCATGGCTCTCCACAACTTCCTATTTTTCTCCCTTTGCTAAGATCCTATCTTCCATTCTGCAGTCCTTTCACACAAGTTTATTAGGTAAGTGGCTCGTTGCTTTTCCCTAACTTTCTTGTCCTCAGTATGCTCTGTGAGGCTTATGTTTTCCAAGCCTTCCATCCTCATTATATATTTCAGCTGTCTCCTCCTGATTATGAGTGTAATTGTTATTTTTGTGCCCATTTTCTTGAAGACATACTCGTTGCTTACAGGCTCCGTCCGTGGAATACTCATTATCCTGCCGTAGAACTACATTTCTTTTTTCGTCCAGATTTCTTTTAATGTGTGAGGAGATTATCCAGCATTCATTGCCATGTAAATGGATCGATATCGCATAGCAATCAAGCATTTTTTTTTCTGAAAAAATTTTCCCGCTTCTCAGTGTTTTGATTAGAATTTCCACTGCTGATCCAGTTCATGTTTGACCAATTTTTTGTTACAACGCTTCTCAGATATTTAAATTTCTGTAGTTGCCTCGTGTTGACATTTGCAATTCGTAACTCGTATTTTGGGGTTTTCTTCTTGCTGATGACCATAAATTTCAGCCTTCTTGTAGTTGACAGTCGTTTGGTTTCACTTTGTTTTACTACACTTTCATTTTGTTAAACAAATCTCTGTTTCGATGACCTTTAGTATTTGGATTTATTTATAAATGAATAAAAAATATGTTGCACTTAACTTGTCAGCATAGATAATAACTGACACCCACAAAAGAAATCATAATCGATGATACTATTAAATAAAGATAAGCTGACCGCGTAGCTGAGTGTTTAGAAAGTTCGCTTTCCGTCCATGTAACGCGGATTAGAATTTTCTGGGAGTTGACTTCTTGATGTTATCGAACTAGGGTATTGTTTCCCAAATGGTGCGGCGTTCCTATTAGCTGCGGCGAAAGAGGATAGAAGGTCAGGCTGAAGAAGATAGCAGGTGAGGCGGAAGAGGATAGCAGGTGAGGCGGAAGAGTATAGCAGGTTAGGCTGAAGAAGATAGCAGGTGAGACGGAAGAAGATAGCAGGTGAGGCGGAAGAAGATAGCAGGTGCGGCTGAAGGGGATAGCAGATGAGGCGAAAGAGGATAGCAGGGGAGGCCGCAGAGGATAGACGGGTGCAGCGGAAGAAGATAGCAAGTGAGGCGGAAGAGTATAGCAGGTGCGGCAGAAGAGTGTAGCAGATGAGGCGAAAGAGGATAGCAGGTGAGGCAGAAAAGGACAGCAGGTCAGGCTGAAGAAGATAGCAGGTGAGGTGGAAGAAGATAGCAGGTGCGGCAGGAGGGGATAGCAGATGAGGCGAAAGAGGGTAGCAGGGAAGGCCGAAGAGGATAAACAGGTGCATCGGAAGAAGATAGCAAGTGAGGCGGAAGAGTGTAGCAGATGCGGCGGAAGAGGATAGCAGGTGAGGTGCAAGAGGATAGCAGATAAGACGGAAGAGGATCGCAGATGAGGCGAAAGAGAATAGCAAGTGAGGCAGAATGACTGAAAGACAATCAAAGATCTAGAAATAGTTTTAAAAATTCATATGCCAAAAATTAAAAATGATTTCAAAATTTAAAATATTATTATGGATTACTTGTAATTGCATGCATCAGCCCCAGTATAAATAGTTATAAATAATCATTGACCGATTTTATCATTGTGATTTTTGCATTATATCAAGTATTAAGAATATAGTAACTCGGCTCTGCAAATTTGAGGAGAGAGTTATCAAGATAATGTTCTGACTTCAAATCTGCAGTTATCTCCCCTTAATTCACTCTCTGTTTTATTTTTATTTTTACATGTACTTTTTATCAAATAAAATTTGGTGGGAAGCGAGCAAATTTTCATTCCGAAAATACGGCACGGATTAAAAAAAGAAGCACTGATCTAGAGGGATGATCCCAATGGTCAACCACGTTGCAATGTTACACGCCACTAGAAACAAACTATACCTCGTCTGAAAACTATATGACATTGTGAATGAAATTGGGCAAAATAAAATAAAACTGTTCGTCTGCTATCTATTGTTGTTGTAACCGGAAGTCGCAAATCATCATGGCCGAGGGTTGAATGAACTATCTTTGTTCTAACAAGTGATCACACCAGATACGTTATTATCCAGAAACTCTCATATTTGCAGTATAAACTGCAAACAAATGTGCCCGAACAGGCGTCTGCAGCAGGGATTTACTAGCTGTCATAGATTGTGGGTGTTCTTAGAATCGAGTAGCCGACCACTATAAAATAATCTATAATTCTTAAAATATATTTTACGTAAGTATATCCATAGAATTCGACCTACACCTCTTCTTTTTAACCCGGGAATGTCCTTTGTTGGAAGTTGGCTCATTACCCTACCAAACTGGCCCAGAGGTTGAGGGTAACGGGAGATGTGACCCGTTTGAATGATCATGACGCTATTGGTTTCATGAGCTTCGCCCCTTTCTCATGTCGGGCTATTATGCGCCAGCCGCACATCCCTGATCAATATCAGTTGGATAATCCCAATTTCATTGTGAAAATATTGGCTTGAATACTAAAGACTGTTTAGCTGTCTTCTCACAACGCTTTCTCTCTTATGCTAAATTCTTTCTTCTACGCATTCACTCTCCCTTGACTCTCTTTATTTTAAAACTATATTATCTCATCTACAATTCCATAATTTTCTCCTGAGCAACTATAACAACAACAAAAGCTGGTAATGAAAGCGATGGACCTCCACATTGTTCAGAAAACTTTTGGTATTTGTATTCTTTCATCCATCATTGTCTGCCACCTGTCTATTCCATAGAACAAAAGGCGCTTTCTTTATTTCCCAGTGCTATTGTAAATGTCAATAGACTTTGTCTTTCGGATTTATGACTACGGCCGGCACGTCTAGCCAATAACAACAGGTGGAAAGCAGGCTCAGGTGTACAAAACCAGCCAAGCATCGATAGAAATCTCTGAATTTGTATCTGATGTGGTGCGGAATTTTAAAATGCAGTCCATTGGCGATGTTTACGAACCGACATTCTCTTCTGAAAGGAAAAAAGACTGTAGTTGTGTCTCAAAGCGTTTTAGAATTCTAATCAATGCCAGAGTCTATGGTTCAATCTGAGGTATAGACACAGAATTCTGATTTTCTAGGCAATACTTCTTTCTTTTTAGACGCCGTGTCCTTTCAGGGCGTAGGCGATCATGGCTCTCCACTTTTCTCTAGCCCTTGTGGCTCTCAACAGGTTTTGTGTTTCTGCCAACTCCCCCAGACTACGCTCCGCCATCCACCTGCCAAGTCCGGTACGTATGTCATGCGCTGGTTTCCCCAGCTTTTTTTCCCCTCTATTCGTCCCGTGAGTATCAGATTCTCCAAGTCCTCTTTTCTCATCACGTGTCCCAGAAATTTCATCTGACTCTACCTTATGTTAATTATAAGCTTCCTCCTTGTTTCATCCTCTCCAAGACCCCATCGTCGCTCACATCCTCGGTCCATGATATCCTCAGCATCCTTCTGTAGAACAATATCTCCGCCGCCTCGTGTCTCTTCTTCATCCTTGAGGATACCGTCCAATATTCGTATAGGAGGACAGATTTCACGGAGCAGCTCAGTACCCTTTTCTTTGTCACCCTAGAAATCCTCCTGTTTCGCAATACTCTGACCAGCCTCTGGAATCCGTCCTTGGCCATCCCAATCCATCTTCGGATCTCAGCTTCGGACCTACCGTCCTTCGTCAGAACACTTCCCAGATATTTAAACTGTTACAGTTTTTTGTGTATATATACTGTGTAACTAGTGAGTTAGTCAAAATGACTTAATTCCCTTTATAGTCTACTAATAGAAGGTTGACCAATCAGAAGCCGCAGAACATTGTATCCGTCGTGTATAAAGGCGGCCATCTTTGTTTACCCTACCGGAATGACCAGAGCCAACTTGTCAGGCGAACATGACAGACGGAAGAACTACACTCTGCTACTTTGCTGCGATATTCACTGCGAACCTGAACTACGCTTTCCTACTGTCTCCGAAATATTCACTGCCAACCTCTTGATTCTATACTCGAGGACGACCGTCATGAATTTGTAACATAAACTTCCGCACATGCTTGATATTATAGTCCCCGGCCTGCAAATCGCATTTATTGATCTCCATGCGTTCTGTCTTTTTTTTTATATGTAGCTGTGATAGTATTTGGTGGGTGGAACAATATATTTTGATTCGTAGTTTTGTCAGAAACCTCTGCTTCTATATTGTTAAATATATCATGAGACTTTTGCTTCCAGTTGAAGACGAAATAATTAAGGTATTGGATAGGCTTGAAAGTATCTTCAATATATTTTTCCTCTTCATATAAATATTGAGTTTTAGTCCTTTTTTCCCAATTTGTGATAGATCCCCCCACTGAAATTGTTGATACAAAAAATTCATCTATCGCTTGCCCATGCCCCTCAGTCCAACATTCTCGTTCTGAGGCTTTCAAGGATCCACGTACTTCAGCATTCAGTGGACGGGACTGACCTAATGTCAATCCTCTGGTGCACTCGGCTTCCTTGGTGTTTTACTGTCGGCATCATATTACAATTTTATTAACGTTGAAAAATGTCTAGGCAATACACTTGAAAATTTTGTTGAACAAAATATTCGACGCTATTTTTTTTTTTTTTTTGCCTTCGACAGTTCTAACCTGGGCGTATTTTGTCTCAAAGCTGATATTTATGTGTATTTCCTACTTGAATTGAGGATTGAGTTTTTGCGTACCGGAACATACGTATAAATCAGGAATTTAAATGCTGAAAAGAAATTAAGAATGTGTCATAAATTATTGCTTTTTTTCGCTTTCAATGAATTCAGATTTAAAAAAAAATTATATATATATATATATATATATATATATATATATATATATATATATATATATCTTGTTAGATTAAATGTCAGAATAATGTAATATATATATATATATATATATATATATATATATATCAATGAAAAATATATGGTATTAAAACATCGTATGATGCCAGAGAGTAAATTAAAAGCAGGAAGAATCTTGTAAATTTTGACAAAGAAAGGAAGTTGCCATGAATTATCCTGCTACCAGAATGATTCAGGTTTAAAATAATATTAATATAAAAATCAATATTGGATAAAATGCTGACACGAAATTTTCCGCAATTATTTTTGACAATATCATTTATTCAGAGACGCTCATAGCATCGTTATCCAGTCATTTCCCATGTTGTCTATAAACATTACAACTCTCTTTTTTTTAGATTAATTGGGCAATTAATTATATATTTTATTCTGTTTTCTCACTTGATAAATAGACAAAGAATAAACCAAGTCGTCTGAATGGAACAAGTCTTGAGAAGTGTGTAATGAATTGCCGATTAGATAATAACACGAGAATTAAATTTTCCCATGTGAAACGGATTTTACATTCTCCGTTTGCGATGTGTCAAAGACAACAGAAATCATCTCAGCGGCAGTTTACACACACACATATATATATATATAAATATATAAATATATGATCATCATTATATTATATTGTATATATATACATATATATATATATATAAAAAATATATATATGATCATCATTATATTATATCATACATAAATAATATATATATATATATATCATAAATATCATAACAGGAATCATTTCAGGCGCTGTTTAAAATATATATATATATATATATATATATATATATATATATAAAGCCCATGACGGACTATGTATAATACGTATATATGTATGTATATATGTATGTATGTATGCATGTATGTATGCATGTATGTATACATTATAAGCTGTTACATTGGAACATGCTAGTTAACACAAAAATGCATAATTGTTTTGACGTGTAAAGACGTCTCGTCAGGTGGTCATCGACCGTTCACCACCTGATAAGACGTCTTTAGACGTCGATACAAATATGCATTTTTGTCGTGTTAGCTTACATATCCCAATGTAACTGTCTATAATAAATACTTATTGTTCTACTCTTGTATTTTTCCCTTTTTTTAAATTAAGGTTAAGAACTTATATTCTTTTCGTTCTTTTACACACACACACACATATATATATATATATATATATATATATAACGTCATCCACAGACAGACTGTTTCGCTGTTTCACAGCTCATCAATGTGGTTAGACATCCGGTTGCCTCTAGCTAGGATCGAAACCCGACTGAATTGGTGTCAGTCGGAGATTCTAACCATTAAGCCGTCGGTAGGGATGAAAGTGGATTTTTTAGCGTATTTATTTTTAGAAACACGCCCAGTGACCGACAGTGACTCAATTCGCATCTGCGAATAGTCTCTATATATATATATATATATATATATATATATATATATATATATATATATATATATATATATATATATATATATATATATATATATATATATATATATATATATATCCATTTTGACTGCATCATTTATTCAGATGCCCTCATAGTATCATTATTCAGTTGGGTATTTCGACGTGGCGAAATGGTTAGTAAGCTTATGACCGTTAATAAATTACGACTGAATTGTTACTACTATCCTCACTGGCTGCCCTACTCTTTCGGCCTTATGTCACATCTAAACTACACTTGGAAAATCGCCAGTTGGTAACTAAACGTAGTGTAATGGTTAGCAATCTTCTCTTGCGATATCAATTACGACTGAATACTGGGTTCGATACTCACGGGTTGCTCCATACTTGCGACCATGTGACGCATTTAAGCTACACTTAGAAAATCCCATTGGGCAGTTTGATGTAGTGTAATATTCACCAAGCTTGTCTCGCTTGATTAATTACTTTGTGATGTCAATGAACACTCGTTGTCACTTTCGTAATTCTCGTTATTGTAGAAACTTTGTAATCGCAGATAAAACTATAATAACGCCATTGAACAATACTAGTGTCAGAGGCCTTCGAATAGCACACGCACTAATAGTACTTGATCGATAGTACTCCCTCGAATAGTAACCACCGAATAATGATCCTTATAGTAATCAGTATAGAGAAATAGTATATTGAATAGTATGTAGAATGATAATCCGTATAGTAATAGAGAATAGTGTAGAAATAGTGACCCGTATAATAATAGAGGATAGAGTAGAAACAGTGATTCGTATAGTAATAGAGAATAGTAGAGAAATAGTGATCCGTATATTAATAGAGGATAGTGTAGAAATAGTGATTCGTATATTAATAGAGGATAGTGTAGAAATAGTGATTCGTATATTAATAGAGGATAGTGTAGAAATAGTGATTCGTATAGTAATAGAGGATAGTGTAGAAATAGTGATTCGTATAATGATAGAGGATAGTGAAGAAATAGTGATCGTATAATGATAGAGGATAGTGTAGAAATAGTGATCGTATAATGATAGAGGATAGTGAAGAAATAGTGATCGTATAATGATAGAGGATAGTGTAGAAATAGTGATCGTATAATGATAGAGGATAGTGAAGAAATAGTGATCGTATAATAATAGAGGATAGTGTAGAAATAGTTATCCGTATAATAATAGATGATAGTGTAGAAATAGTGATCGTATAATAATAGATGATAGTGTAGAAATAGTTATCCGTATAATAATAGATGATAGTGTAGAAATAGTGATCCGTATATTAATAGAGAATAATGTAGAAATAGTCATTCGTATAGTAATAGAGGATAGTGTAGAAATAGTGATTCGTATAGTAATAGAGGATAGTGTAGAAATAGTGATTCGTATAGTAATAGAGGATAGTGTAGAAATAGTGATTCGTATATTAATAGAGGATAGTGTAGAAATAGTGATTCGTATAGTAATAGAGAATAGTATAGAAATAGTTATGCGTATAATAATAGAGGATAGTGTAGAAATAGTGTTCGTATAATAATAGAGGATAGAGTAGAAATAGTGATTCGTATAATAATAGAGGATAGTGTAGAAATAGTGATAGTGTAGAAATAGTAATAAGTAAGAGGATAGTATAGAAATAGTGATCGTATAATAATAGAGGATAGTGTAGAAATAGTGATTCGTATAGTAATAGGATAGTAATAGAAATAGTGATTAGAAATTCGTATATTAATAGAGGATAATAGAAATAGAGGTAATAGTGTAGAAATAGTGATTCGTATAATAATAGAGGATAGTAGAAATAGTGATTCGTATAATAATAGAGGATAGTATAGAAATAGTGATCGTATAATAATAGAGGATAGTGAGTAATAGAGGGAGTGTAGAAATAGTGATTCGTATATTAATAGGGGATAATAGAGGATAGTGTAGAAATAGTGATCGTATAGTAATAGAGGAGGATAGTAGAAAAGTGATCGTATAATAATAGAGGATAGTGTAGAAATAGTGATCGTATAATAATAGAGGAGGATAGAAATAGAAATAGTGATAGTGTATAATAATAGAGGGGATAGTGTAGAAATAGTGATCGTATAGTAATAGAGGATAGTATAGAAATAGTGATCGTATAATAATAGAGGATAGAGTAGAAATAGTGATCGTATAATAATAGAGGATAGTATAGAAATAGTGATCGTATAATAATAGAGGATAGAGTAGAAATAGTGATCGTATAATAATAGAGGATAGTATAGAAATAGTGATCGTATAATAATAGAGGATAGTATAGAAATAGTGATCGTATAATAATAGAGGATAGTGTAGAAATAGTGATTCGTATAGTAATAGAGGATAGTGTAGAAATAGTGATTCGTATAGTAATAGAGGATAGTGTAGAAATAGTGATTCGTATAGTAATAGAGGATAGTGTAGAAATAGTGATTCGTATAGTAATAGAGGATAGAATACAAAGAATGATACTTTAGACGTCACGCTACCTTCTATTATGCCGTTTCTTTATGGTCATGTGATTTACTTAATTCAATAATGGGATCGCCCGTGTTTGGACACTGGCGATCTATGTTCAAATTACATTGTCGTCAGCGACACTTTATTCCTATATAACAAATTACTATTGAATAGTGAGTTCGATCTTCACAAGCTGCTCCACACTTTCGATATTTTCCCACATCTAAGCTACTCTTAAAAGCTCATTAGAGTTCTTTGATGTGGTGTAATGGTTAGCAAGCTTATCTCACTAGATCAATTAAAGCTGGTTAGTGAGTTCGATCCTCACTGGATGTCCCATGCTTTCGGGCGTGCCACATCTAATGTATGGTTACATTACATTGTAGGGCACTTCGACATAGTATAATTGTTAGCAATCATTTGTCGCTAGTCCATTTCTGATCGATAAGTGAGTTCGAACCTCATACTTTCAGCCTTGCGTCACATATATGCTACACTTAGAAAATCAGCAAAACATCGTCATCCATATTCTTTCTATGTATTTTTATGCCCGCTACAATCTGTTTTAGCTCAGCTGTGTAATTAATAAAATACTTTTTTTCTGTTTCTCACTTCATAAATTATTTTATGACCATACAAGGAATATAACAATTTGCACTATTTACATTATTCGGACTATTTTCCTCATCTTTGTCGCCATATTTATTACGACGTTTCGGTCATTGTACGCTCCGTCCTTCTTGAGGTGGTTGGAATGTCGAACTGAACCCATTATTTCGCTCACTGGGGTAGACTGTTCTAGTTCCACGTGGGATGTCAATTGGATATCAGTTGTCAGTTATCTCATGTTAATTCTCCACTGCCTTAACCAGGTATTGAACTAATACTCTTTGGGTCCTGCCACTGGATCTACCTAACGCCTTTATCCACTGTGCCTTGAGGACACATGGCACAGGACCTCTGAGTATGAATTTCTAGGTATTATAAACTTAATGTCTACAGCACATTTTTTACCAGTGCTCATACTGCAATTTTTCTGTTATCATTTATGTTTTTACCAAAGTTCATATTGCATTTTTTTTTTATTATTATCGATTTTCTCTGGCACTCCTTATTACTGGTTCCCATATTGCATTCATTTTTATGCTTGATCGGCTCAGGAGATTTTTTGTGACCTAGCATATGTGCTGATTCTTTAAGTTTACTAATTTTCCAATGACGTTCTTTATTAACATTTTATTAACTCCAACTTTACTTCAGTAACCCTCATCCAGTGTGTGGTGTGAGCCCATTTCCGGCCTCTTCGGTATGAGAGACGGACCCTACCTTCTCCGTTTGTGATGTATGGAAGACTGCGGAAAACATTTCTGGACTATTGTGGAAAAAGTTATCGTCTGATGCGTTTCATCGGACTAAAGTGGTTTCCCTTATGAAGTGGGGTGCAGGTTCGATCCGTGCCGGTGAAAGCATTTCCTTCTTCAAATTTCTCGAATACGCTGGCCGAATATGTCATATTAAAAATAAATCTATCAATTCTTTAGAAATTGGCATCTATATTTACATAAATTCAATTAAGTACCAGTTGTTTTGAAGTGGTAACATTACTCGTGAAATTAGTAACATAACCATGAAAAATCAAAATGTCATTTGACTCGCGAAACATACACAAATATTTATTCTTTTATGAGCGCTGTCTCTTCAGGATGTAGGCGATCATAGCCCTCCGCATCTCATCTTTCTATCCCTTGTAGCCCTTAATAAGTTTTGTCTTATTTTTTTATTTCTCCCAAACCCTGTTCTACCATCCATATACTCTAGATCATTCTATTTTTTATGTGCCGTGTCACTTCAGAACGCAGGCGATCATAGCCCTCCACATCTTCCTGTCCCTTGTAGCTCTTAATAAGTTGTTTTTTTTTTGTTATTTCTCCCAAACTTTGGTCTACCATCCATCCATCAAGTATGTTAGGAGCTGCTTTCCTTTGTCCCTCTTTCCTCAATCTGTCCTGTGAGTATCGGATTTTCCAAGTCACTTGCTGTAGAAATTTCAACTGACTCACACTGATGTTAATTATGAGGTTTCTTTTTGTATCCCCTTTTCTCTAAAACCTCGACGTTGCTCACCTATTTGGTCCATAGTATCCGCAGCATCTTTCTGTAGAAACGCAATTCTATTGATTCAAATCTCTTCTTCATCTTTGAGGAGGTTGTCCAGCATTCCCTGCTATAAAGGAGGGCAGATATCATGTAACAGTTCAAGAATCTTTTCTTTGTTTCTGACGAATTTTTTCTGTCTCTTAATACTCTGCTTAGCTTTTGGAAGGCATTTTTGGCTATCCCAATAGGCCTTCGGCTCTCTGCGTCGCACTTTCATCTGTTAGAACACTAGTCAGATATTTAATTTGCTTTACTTCTTTGATTTTAATATGCCCCATTTGTAATTTTCATTTTGAGCTCATTCTTTTCGATTTTGCACATCAATCAAATGCTGTTTTTAAATTCGTAAGGTAATACCTAAGTTTTCCTTACTTTCCGTCGTCATAAATTACTTATATCATAGTAAAATCAAAGTTTATAAACTATGCAAAAGTATTTGTGTTGTGAGGGAGAATATCTCCCTACAAGTTTGGACTCGGCCGTCGGACGAAAGACATTAAATGCACCTACATCAAGAGGAGTAGCAGGAGAAGCAGTAGCCTTTGCTGAAAACAGTTTGTTATTTACGGCTAAACATTCTCTTCCCTAATTCCTTTATGTTTCCCTGTACCAAAACGTAATAAACTTGTTAAACCAATTTTGGTTTTCTAATGTTGTTTTTTATAACTTAATTGGAACAGTTTGATAAAGTACGTCCTAAAGAACTGGTGGAATTGCTAGATATCCTTGACATATTTGGGAAGGATATTCGAATAACCCAAAACCTATACTGAGAATAAACCGCCTGCATACGGATAGAAAATCAATTCAGTAAATATAAAAAAGCGTAAGGGCTGAAAGACAAGGATGTGTCTTCTCAACAGACTTATTCAATCTACAGAATGAAACAATCCTGTGAGAACTGTGACGTCCTTCCAGGATTCATTATTGATGGTTAAAATTTTAACAACATATGTAGATGACAGTGTTGATTGCAGACACAGAAGGGAAACTACAAGATCCCCTGCAGGTGGTAATGAAGGAAAGAAATAGGAACGGCCCAACATGCAAATAACAAATTGGCAATACCAAAATCAAGCAAGAACAACAGTTTACATATATCAGAAGTATTTTAACAGAGGATGGAAAATACGACAGCGATATCTGAAAGGGCCTTGGGATAGTGAAAGATGTTTTCAAGAAGCTAAGAAACACGAAGATGCCGTTAGGGTACTTTTCCTTTTAAATCATTTCACCCCAAGCAAGGGAGTAAAGCCCCTAAAACGAACTGAGTGTTGGTATTAGAAAGTGTACTATCTAAGACGGGGGATAGCAATAGGCCATAATAAAAAAAACGATTGACAATACTTTTTCGAAAATCAAAGTTGAATGGGAAGCAATAAGCCGAATGAGAGTTCCTCAAGCAGGAAGTGCGATAGAAGAACTGCTTAAATTGAACTTGCGGTTATATCGTGTCATTTCAACTGTAAAAATGAGACCTTGCCGTCAATCTAGTACTGCGCTTAAATTCAGAATGCCTAGGTTATATAGAGAAACGATTGTCAGAAAAATTATCATAGAAAAGACACAGGGGAGCTACATTACGTCACTTAAAAAGCGACTGAAGCCGAGATGCCAGGTCATGACCAATAACATTACAGATTCTTCTTCAGATTTTATCAAGGGCCTCTAGATATATAGCAGAAGCACTAGATTATATGTAGCAGTAATTTTCAAAGCAAGACAAATGGTAGATTCAAAAAATTTTAAGATAAATTCTGAGAGGAAAATTGTTTGGCAAGACACAGTGAACCAACTTTCATATCTGCAATTGATTTAATATAATCTTTCCACTTCATGTCAGTGCAAAATGTTATCCCGAGAGGGTGCAACATACTACTCTCCTAGAGGTTAGTATCAGCTATAATGGTGACGAGCAGAAATAGGTCTCTCAGATGATTGATAGAGAGTAGTTTCGATTCGAAAACGGCAAAATTAACAAGACATTCCTTGTCCCAGTTAACAACAGATAGCAGGTCATTTTTGAGATCAGATGCCAAACTCTCGAAATGATAAGACTTACTATTAAGACAAGAGTTAATACTTGTATAGATACCGTGTTGAGAAATGATGCCTTCGGGAAGGTCATTGAACAGCATAAATCCAAGGATATAGCCCTGGCTGACATCTGAATCACTGCAGAAAGATCTATATCTGTTACGTAAAAATTAGTCATCCTATATGGCAGTAAATGCTGGACCATCTCCTCCCAGATGAAGAAAAAAAATATTCTATAGAAGGATGCTAAAAATGCCTGTGAGCAACGACGATGTTTTAGAGAAACTGGAAGTAAAAAGGATACTTGTATTTATCACGAGAAAGATACAGTTGAAATTTCTTGGGCACATAACGAGAAAAGAGGGCTTGGAAAATTTGACACCCACAAGACATGTTTAATGCAAGGGGGATAGTAGAATAAAAACACATAATGTATCTAACGAGAGTGTGAAAATAAATGGCAGAGCAGGGTTTAGGAGAGATAGGCAAAATTTGCTAAGGGATACAAAAGACGGGGAATTGTAGAGTCATGAACGCCAAAGTCCTGAAAGGACACGGCACGAAAAAGAAATATTTGGGGCATACGATTCTGTATATGTCTTTGTAGTGAAAGAGATAATCAGGTACCTCGGAAAAAAAGTTCGTGTTTTGTGTGCGATCTGCCGAAGAAGGATTACCAAAAAGTAGTCAGCAAAAATCTTATAGCAAAGAAAACGGCGACTTACCTCGTCAAACCAAGCGACAGCGCGTCGCGTGTATTCTGTGACGAAAAAATGAAACAAGTTCGTCGCAGGAGTTGCTATAAGAGTATTTGGATATGCAAATTACGGATCATCCTATCCCAGCTGTCGACGAATGAAAAAAATAGGTTCTGCCGATAAAAGCAGTTAGTGTTCTCGATTCGGAGGAGGGAAATTCGGGCATTTTTGGCTTCGGCGTTTGTTAGAGAGTGAGTTATTTTCCTGACTGGTTACACGCATTGTGATTCGAGATCGTACCGGCGAATCGAGTTTTCAGCATTTATTTCTGCCCCCGATATTCGAGTCTGTACTTACGGTGATTTTTCTTTGTGTTGTGGAAGTAATCTGCGACAAATACTTCCTTTGTTTTCAGAACGCTTACACTTACAGTCTTTTGTTCCACTTCTTGAAATTTTAGGCACTTATTTAAATTTACTATACTCTGGAGGCAACACCTAAGTTCTATTAAATTTTGGCTGAGAAAAAAAAATTCCAGCTATGTCCGGGCACTATAATCTCAAAGTAAATGAATTTTTCAAAACATGAGAACTGGACGAGATATCACTAAGCATGGGCAGTGGAACGAACGGAAACGGTCTACCCCCGTAAATTCTCATCGAATTCTCATCAAATTCAACGATCGACTCATCCGGAGTACCCACCCCTGATTTCCCCCTAGAATTGTGGCTCTTTTGAGTGACATAAACATAACCCCATCGATATTTTGGGACATCGTCTCAAAATTAGACTCCCCTAAGGCTAGTGGCGGGATACCAGCCCTTGTCCTGAAGAAATATGCTCCTGAACTAGCACCAGTCTTCTCCAAACTACTGCCTCACTGTTGGACGTCCTCACCTGTTGTCCATGTCTTTAAGAACTCTGGTGACCCTTCTAACCCATCTAACTACTGTCCTATAAGTCTCCTACCACTGTTCGGCAAAGTCTTCGAGGCTTTAATCAACGCCGAAGTGGTCAAGCACCTTACATCCTATGATCTGCTCTCAGACGAGCAATATGGCTTCTGCTTTGCCCGGTCCATAGCTGGCGTGTTCACGACCATAACTGAATTTATATACCAAGCACTAGACAATAGCGGAGAAACTCGATCCGTAGTTTTAGATATCTCTAACGCGTTTGATAGGGTCTGGCACGCAGGTCTTCTTCGTAAGCTTCAGGGATACGGCATTACAGGACGATTATTCGACTTAATAAAATCATTCCTGTCAAACCGTGAAATGAAGGTTGTCGTAAACAGGTTTTCATACGAACGGTGTTCCCCAAGGCTCTATCCTGGGTCTTACACTGTTTCATCAACGATCTTCCTCGTGTCATCAACTCCCATATTGGCATCCACGCTGACGACACTACTATTTACTCGTGCCTCAATAGTAAATCCGACATCATTGACAAAAACCAACCTGGCCGTAGGCCTCTAGAAGGATCTCCAATCTGTGGTTGACTGAAGCAGGAAATGGCTTGTAAACTTTAATGCCTCTAAAATGAAACTGCTCTGATTTACCCACCATGGAGAACCCTCCCTGCCTCCCATCAGGATGGCTGATGCCCAACTCCACAAGAACGCCTCTCTGGGCCTTCTTGGTCTCCCGCTGACCACTGACCTGAAGTGGAACAGCTACATTAAATCTGTCGCTTCATCTGCCGCAAGTAAAGTTGGTTCTCTGTGTCGCGCCAGAAGGTTTTTCTCGCCTGATTCCGTCCTTCAAATCTACAAATCAACCATTCGTACTTGCATGGAATATTGCTCTCATATACAGTCTGGTGCTCCCGCTGTTCATCTCGAGGTACTCGACAAATCCAGAGACGGATATGAAACGTGGTTGGTCCTGGTCTAGCATCCCGTCTACAGCCATTATCTCACATACGTGCATTGGCTTCCTTCTGTCTTTTCTACAAGTATTTTCTTGACAACTGCTCCGATGAGCTACTTTCACTGGTTCCCAAACTGCATGAATTTAAGCGTGCTACTAGGTTGGCATCTCGGTCCCACCCTTCCACGATCGAAACGACTAAATGTAGCCATCTCTTCTACTCCAACAGCTTCTTATCTCGCACCTTCCATTAGTGGAACTCTCTTCCTATCACTTGCTTTCCTGATAGCTATAATCTTCAAATATTCAAATGTAATGTCAATCGACATCTTCTGATACCTTGACCTTGATCCCTGTTCTTCTCTTTATCCTTTTCCCAAAGACTCCTCTTTACTCTTACTTTCCCTCCATGTAACCCCTTGCTTGCTTACTAGTTGCACTCTCGCCTTGTTTGGTGTGATTTGCTTAAAAAAATTAAAGATTGGACAGATCAATATACGCCTGAGGAAGGCCGGAGAACACAACGGCTGAAGCGTTATGATAACAACTAAAAAGATGAGGAAAATAATCGGCTTCTTAATAGTGTAAATCATGGAGATTTCAAATATTTATTTTCGTGTGATAGCCAAATTTTTACGCTATTTACATTATTCGGACTATTGTCCTCATCTTTGTCGCCATATTGCAATTTTTGTCCCGTGCAGCTGCGTAAAGAAATATAAAGGGGAGACAGGCCGCCCTCTTAAGGTAAGGCTTCAAGAACACCAGAAAGCTGTAACACGAGGGGAAGTGGAAAAATCAGGCGTGGCTGACCACATATAGAGAGAAAATTGAGATCACCACCCTCTGTGGGATCAACTTGAGATCATAGAAAAAAGAACATCATTGGAAAATCCGTAAACTTAAGGAATCAGCACATATGCTAGGACACAAAAATCTCTTGAGCCGACCAATCATAGAAATGAAAAGAATATGGGAACCAGTAATAAAGAAGACATTAGGTTTATAATACCCAGAACTTCATATACAGATATCCTCAAGGACACATGACATAGTGGATAAAGGCGTTAGTTGGATCCAATGACAGGACCAAAAGAGTGTGATTCAATACCCGGTTAAGGCAGTGGAGAACTTCGAAAAGGGAATAAACAGGAGATAGCTGACAGCTGACATCCATTAGTCATGGCACGCAGAACAAGAACAGTCTACCCCAGTGAGTGAAATAAAGTGTTCAGTTCGACATTCCAACCACCTCAAGGACACATGACACATTGGATAAAGCCGTTGGTTAGATCCAGTGACATGACCCAAACAGTTCAATGCCTGGTTAAGGCGGTGGAGAACTTTGAGAGGGGAATTAACAGGAGATAACTGACATCCATTAGACATGGTACGTGGAACTAGAAGAGTCTACCCCAGTGAGTGAAATAAAGGTTTCAGAAAGGTTTCAGTTCGACATTCCAACTACTGATCATCTTTGTACGTTCCGACCTTCTGATAAAGGCCTGAACGTACAAAGATGAGGACAATAGTCTCAATAATGTAAATAGTGTACATAATACTTCATCTCAGAAATATAGACAGCCAATTTTTGGTTGTAAAATCTCCCCCAAAATTACTTTGACATTTTCCATTCTCCTTCCTCTGATGGCATTTCGATAACTGTTTATACAAGCGCAATCATTCGATGCTACCATCGCTAATATAGTAAGACTGCGTTTCTTCTTGTAGGAAGCAGAAAGAATTCTATAGAATCACTGATAACAGCAGATCTCTCATTCTTGTAAGTACATCTGATCCAATCACTAATTTTGTTCATCGCTATACTACCAAATCCAGAATTCTCGTAGCGAAATTTATTCTATATTAATAAATATTTGTTAGTATAGTCTCTAAATTTATTTTTAATACAAGATTTTAGACAATAATTGTTGACACTGCTATCGCTATAGAACATATAAAACCTTGTGACTTAGTGTTGCTTAGCAACCAGAAAAGTCAATAACTATTATTACTAATATTACTACTGTCAATATTTGGATGAATGCTACCAATCCTTCTGCAACTATGGGCAATACAGCTTACAGGCTTACTAAAACCAATACTGAAGATACGATGAGTAGAAATATAAGACAAGTACCAAGGCTCAATTTGTAATCATGCGCGTGTTTCAGAATATATAGCTTGCATTTAAGTCTTTGTTAAATCAGTGATATTTTGTAGACTAAGTGTTGCTTGCAAACAAAATGCCTTTTTTCTCCACCACGTTGGTGATCATGACTCTCCACGGATTCCTTTTATGTATAAGCTGTAAATTGCCACTTCTGTCGAACTCTCTGATTTGGTAGAGGGGAACCTGGACGAGGCTTTACCGAAGGGTATAGTTTCGTCCGGGGAGGTAGACAGATCCCGAAACCCGCTTATGAGGGTTCTAAGGGAATATTTTTGGCCGAGCGTACGGTCTCGGAGAAACCCACGTTAAACTCGGCCTTGTGCCACATACATTACTCGTGGGGGGGACTGTTAAATTTTTAATCTGTAAATTACCATGTGTTCTTTGAAATATAGAGGGAGTGGTTTCCTTTTACCTCCTCCACATAATGTATTTGTTTTCCTTCTTTTAGACTGCTTGCTCCCCAAGGTTAAGAAGTACAGCATTCTTTTATTTAATGCATAGCTGGAAAATGAAGAAGAGACGAATTCTTGCCTTTCCTGAAGGCATTAATGCGATTACGTTTTCAGTGACTTCCCGTACATCTTTCAATTCTTTTGTTTATTTCTACAAAATTTACATTCTGTTCATTTTTATAGTTTCATTACAAATTACTGACTGATATCTCATAACCTATCTATAAACTGTCATCCATCTGAGGGGGAATCCTTAGTGGGTCTTTAAACATTTACAGTTGAAATGTCAATACCTTAATTGATTTATATGTATATAAATGTATTGTTTCACTTTACAATTTGATTTTCTTGTTTAATGCCCCTCAAATAAAAACTTTCCCTACTTTCGAGCCGCTCTCCGCGTTCACGTTCCTCGCCAAAGACCGCTCCCCGCGTTCACGTTCCTCGCTACAGACCGCTCCCCGCAAAAAATAAGACTATCAATTTTGCAAGGGTTGCCTCTGCTGTGTCTCATCCCTTAACGTTTGATCGTAAATAACGTACCAAATGTTACTGGCATAACGCCAAACGGGACAGTTTTCTTGATTGATTATTTGTCCTTAAAACATATTTTCCTGGTGTTCCGCTTGCTGGTATCGTGAAGAACTTACGAAATCAGAAAACGGTCAGTCGGGCTTAGCGAATGATCTGAGGTAATCTAATATAAAACGATCTCATACTTTCGAGCCGCTCTCTACGTTCTCCTTCCTCCCCACATTATACTAAAGTTTCTGTAACTTATCTGTGGAGTAATCGATAGCGGCTCGGATTGAGGAATCGGAGAGCCAAGTTCGAATTCCAGTCGAATTTATTACATTCACTTATGTGCTAATACCCTTGTCAAAGGTACGAATCATTTCCTTCTCCCCAGCTATGGGTAAAGAGGAGGTCAGATCAGGTTCTATAGCCTTGGATGACAACTGGTCTACCGCAGAAAGAAATGACAACCTACTACGGGAAACAAATCTGCCTCGTCAGTCATGTATTGAAAGTTACGTGATCGCTTAAGCGTGTATCATGCATGGCACATGACTGAATTCCTAGTGTGCGTTGTGGTGTAATGAACATGGGCCCAGAATGAGAACTCGGAGAGCCGAGTCGTTATATTCACTCACGCACAAATACCCTGGGGAAAGGTATGAATCCATCTCTTTTCCTCCCAGCTATGGGTTGAGTAGTAGGATAGCCTTGGTTGGTATCCAGTCTACCGCAGAAAGAAATGGCAACCTACTGCGGGAAAAATCTTCTGCTTCGTCAGCTATCTATCAAAAGATACATAATCTCCCAAACGTGTTTCACATGTGGCGCTTAAATGACTAATTTCCGATTTTTTTTTACTATTTCTTAATGATAATATTAGCCTTCATCCTATAAGGAAACATTTGAAATTCGTTGACCGAATAGCTAGTGTTGTTTTCAGTTTAAGTTTATCAAATCTTTCTCTTAAAAGAATTATTCAGAAAATGAGGTTCAGCAATTCCTGTAGGTGTTAGCGCTGTTTACAGTATTAATGGGAGTTTCCTTCCTCACCTTTTATTTGAAGTTGTGTTGAATATCAACATCTTGATTATGTCATTGTTATCTCTTCGGGTTACATGTTAATATACATTTTAATTGCTGCTGCTGTTGTGATGTTGACGCTTCAGTCATTTGGTAGAATTATTTTTTGATTCTGTAGCGCCAGTCCACAATACCCAAAGAAAATTGTTCTTTGACTCAGGCTTCCCGGGCACAAAGTCATTTTACCCAGTGATCTTAGGAAAGGTTTGCATTACAACTGACAGTTTAGATATTTCTAAACCGATTTGTCGCTCTGCATATTACCCATATGAAAGTTTCAATTTGACGGGGTTATTTAAGATGACTCGAGTTTTCAAGTTGATGATTCGGTTTTACTTATTCTACATTTATGTTTTAATCAATTCACCCCACGTAAGGCGATAAAGCCACTAGGACACAGTGGGCTACTGGAAGAGAAAGAAAAGTGAAGAGAGCTCTTTAGAAGGAATTGTAAATCCAATCCAAAACATGAAATAAAGAATAAACCTCTACTCCTGTTCAAAATACGGGGGAAGGAGTGTGAACAGGAAGATAGTGAAAGGAAAAAAGCACAAAAATAATAAATAAAATTTCAGAAATTTGACAGAGAGGTATGAAGGTATGTATTTGAAGAAGACCTTAGAAGGAGCCAGAAAGCAAATCCCAAACTGTAAACAGAGAAATTTCTACTCCTGTTCAAAAGACGGAGGAAGAGTGTGAACCTGACAAGAGGCGAACCAAACTATTCCTAATGAGGCGGTGTAAGTAACTAAATATTAAATAGAATTTCAAAGTTTAGGTGAAACGTTAGAAGTATAGAGTTGAAGTAGACATTAGAAGGAATCGGATACTAAATCCGAAAGAGGAAACAAGAGATAAACTTCTACTCCTGTTTAATAGACATTAGAAGGAACCGGAAGCCCTATCCTAAACCGGAAACAAAAAAAAATAACTCCTCCTGCTAAAAAAAAAAAAAAAAAAACGGGAAGAAGTGTGATCTTGACGTTAGTCGAATCTATTCCTACTGAGGCGGTTGGGGAATAAATAAAAATTAAACAAAATTTCGGATTTTAAGCTGAGGCGTTAGAAATGGGCTTTAGAATTAACCGAAAATTCCATCGTAAACAGGAAACAAAGGATAAACCTCATCTCCTGTTCAAAAGACAAGGGAGGACTGTCAACCGGGCGATGGGCGAACCGATCTACTCCAATTGAAAATATAAATGTATGTTTTAATCAATTCGATCCAAGCTAGACGATAATGCCAGTAAGACTCAACGGACTACTAGGAGTGAAAGAGAATGAGAGGACTTCAGAAGGAACCGGAAACCCAATCCTAAGCAGGAATGAAGAGATAATATTTTACTTCTGTTCCAAAGACCGGAAATAGAGTGTGAATCGGACCTATCTAGATCTAGATCTAGATCTTTCTTTATCGTTTTATTTACTGAAAAATAGTTTGTTTTGTTTTGCCGTATTTTCCGGCTTGCAAGACGCATTTTTTTCCTAAAATCAACCTGAAAAATACATGTGCGTCTTTCAAACGTAACGTAAGGCAACGCTCAGGCTCAAGTAAGCTTGGGCGGTCACCTAATTTCATTGACTGATAGGTTCATGAATTTGTATGTTGAGTCATTACATTATAATGTTAGCTATCTAATTCAGCCTTTTATATGATGTAACCTCAGTACTTAGCTATTACAGGTATTTCCAAGACTATAAACCTTTCTGGAGCCGAGCCACAAGCTTAAACATGCTCTGTTTACTAGCAGCGGCGAGAGACGTTCTGCTCTCGACTAGTATGTAACTGCCATACAAACAAAATCGGAGGAGTGATTAATGTGAACAATACGTGTCACCAGTATGTAAGAGACGCGTGGTGTATGTGTTGTTGTAGGAGAATTTCTTTTGTTTTATTAGAAATTTCTTTCCAATATTAGGATGCGTCTTCCAAGCCGTAGTGTCTTTTAAGCCGGGAAATACGGTAATTCATCATTGTTTTTCTCGCTCTGACGCGGGAATGCTTTACAAGAAATTCGGCAGGTGAGACTGCAAGAGCAATAATGAGAAGAATGTCGTTGCTAAAGCAAAAATTCCTCAGATATAAAATATGCCTCTTGTAGAATAATTCAACCATTCCTTGCTGACTCTATGAAAATTTAACATTCTATATTCAAATAAACTGGTACGGAATATATATATATATGACGTTATTTTCTTATTCTCCATTTAAATGTCAGTCGTAACGAAAAAGGAGCTGCTTTCGCTGGTTCCCAAACTTCATGAAAGGCTGGCATCCCGCTCAGACCCTTTCACTGTCGAAACTCCTAAATGCAGCCGTCTCTTCTACTCCAATAGCTTCATGTTTCGCACCTCTTGCCTGTGGAACTCCCTTCCCTATTCCTGTTTTCCTGATAGCTATAATCTCCAACTATTCAAATGTAATGTCAATCAACGTCTCCAGATGCCCTGATCTATCCCCTATCCTTCTCTTCATCCTTTCCTCTATCACTCCTTTTTGCTCTAGCTCCAAGTCTCTGTAATCCCTTGCGTGTTAGTGGCTTCCCGTTTTGCTTGGGGTGAAATGCCTAGAAAAAAAAATTTACAGGCTCAGCAGTGTTAGTAAGCAGTTTCAGTTTTGAATTAACCCATATAATTACATAAAATATGTTCAGAGTCTGGTACAAGACTGCAAGATGGTGAAACCCGTTAACTTAAAGTAATCGTCTATGATTATTAACTTATCGTGCCAGTCTGTCATTAAGTTATTAATAATTTAATTATGAGCTACTAATCAAAGGAAAATATTAATAACACATTTAGACTGTGAAGTGAGACACGTGTTCCTTTTAAGGTAGCAAACATTTAAATTAAGGGAAAAATAAATT
>CAHIKZ030000598.1:807500-820000 GCA_903632075.3 Acanthosepion pharaonis
TAGATAGATAGATAGATAGATAGATAGATAGATAGATAAAACATAGATATGAACAAATAGAAGTAGATTAATACATAGATATGAACAGATAAATTGATATAAATAAATTGGGATAGACAGATATATACATATCTAGATACGAACAAATTGAAGTAGATAGATAGATAGAGAGAGAGAGATAGATAGAGAGATAGATAATGAACTTTACTTGACGCTATCAAATTAATCTTTTCAGCTACGGAATATCATCCTCAAATTGATGTTGATCGTATTTCTAAACGGGCAACTCTATCTGAAGCCTGATAAATATTTAACCTGGCTTTTTATTAATTTTCAACGAATGTTACATATACATTTTTCATTAATAATGGTCCTTAACAAATTTGTAGATGGTATTGATTGACTGATTTGTTTATTACGGCTTATTAACACTTTGTGCGTTATTTAAAGCGGAAGCGTGTGTAAGAATAATACATTTTTTTTTTTTTTTTTTGGCGGGCGAATATTGCATTAACAGTTTTCGGGAAACAACAACGATACAAGATACAAGTCCAACTATTTAACCTAATATCTGCGAGGAAGAGATGGATTTACACATTTTCCAAGGGTATTTTCGTGCAAGGGGTTGTATCGAACCCAACTGGAAATGTAACTGCCGACGGTAATTAATGAAATACGTTGTTGACGAAAGTGTAGGAATCATTGCACAGATCATAGGTAGGTAGGTAGGTAGGTAGGTACTGCCAAATGAAATAAGAATTAAAAGCGTTCGTTATAATTCCTCTTAGTATCAGTACAAAAAGAGACGAAGAAAGAAAAGTGGAATTAAATCTATCAGTGCTTTAGTTTCTATAAGCTCAAGCGATTTCGGCCATAATCTTAAGATGTTTTTATTTTTGTTTTAATTGAATTGCATCTAGAGTTATAAGAATGTTTTATTTTCCAGACACGGTCAGAAAATAATGGCCGTGTTCATAGTTGATATTATGGAGTGTTGGCTTTTTCATTTTTATTAATATTGCTTCCATTATTTTTAGTCTTTTTGCATGGGAAAGAGGCTATTATATTTGTATATATATATATATATATATATATATATATATATATATATATAAAGAGAATATAGAAGTCAACACTTAGAGGCCTGACGATTGCATCTTGCATGAAACAGACTGTCGCCTCTAAGTGTTGACTTCTATGTTCACTTTTATATTTACCCATGCTCTATCTCTGATATTGAGCACTTTATCCCATAAATATAGCATCTTAAGACTATATTTCTTCATACATACATACATATATATATACATATACATACATAATTCCATCATTAAAGATATTACTTTAGTCCTGTGTGAAAATAGAAAAGCCCGTGGTCGTAATTGGAAAGGTCACGAATCAGTCTCACATGTCCAATGTTAGAAAATGCTGGTAGCGTGAAAGGAATCAAAAATCCGTGTCCACAACTTATTTTTAATTTCTAAGTTCCACCCCTACGACGTACAGAGAAGCTATCGTGTCTCGTCTCTCGTATAACTAGCGTTCTTTTATTGGGTTAAGAAAGGCTAAAATTGCTTTAATCCGATAGGGAAGTGCAAACAATTACCCTATTTCGAGGCCATCTAAAGTCAACCTGGGTTTTGATTCTGATTTTCTTTTTTCCACAGAGAATACGATTTTTTTTCTTTTGATGTGAGACATTTTCTCCTTCGATGGAACCCACCCCAACTGATCTCATGATCACGTAGATGACAACCAGGAGAAGGCCTCTTGTGCCTTGGGCTGCTTCTGAGTGGAAAAATTACTTTCACCCAAAGGAATTACCAGGCTCTAAGTTGTCCAACGGTGTTATAAAACTCTGAATTGTCCAAAGGAGTTATTTGACACTGAGTTGGCCCATTTAGTCAACTGGCTCTAAGTTGCCCAAAGGAGTTATCAGGCTCTAAGTTGCCCAAAGAAGTTATCAGGCTCTGAGTTGCCAAAAGGAGTTATCAGGCTCTAAGTTGCCCAAAGGAGTTATCAGGCTCTGAGTTGTCCAAAGGGGTTATCAGGCTCTGAGTTGCCAAAAGGAGTTATCAGGCTCTGAGTTGTCCAAAGGATTTATCAGGCTCTGAGTTGTCCAAAGGATTTATCAGGCTCTGAGTTGTCCAAAGGATTTATCAGGCTCTAAGTTGGCCAAAGGAGTTATTAGGTTGTGCCAAAAGGAGTTATCAGGCTCTGAGTTTCCAAAGGATTTATCAGGCTCTGAGTTTTCCAAAATTTATCAGGCTCTAAGTTGCCCAAAAAAGTTATCAGGCTCTGAGTTGCCAAAAGGATTATCAGGCTCTGAGTTATCAGGCTCTGAGTTGTCCAAAGGAGTTATCAGGCTCTGAGTTGTCAAAAGGATTTATCAGGCTCTAAGTTGCCCAAAGAAGTTATCAGGCTCTGAGTTGTCCAAAGGATTTATCAGGCTCTGAGTTGCCAAAAGGAGTTATCAGGCTCTGAGTTGTCCAAAGGAGTTATCAGGCTCTGAGTTGTCCAAAGGATTTATCAGGCTCTAAGTTGCCCAAAGAAGTTATCAGGCTCTGAGTTGTCCAAAGGATTTATCAGGCTCTGAGTTGCCAAAAGGAGTTATCAGGCTCTGAGTTGTTCAAAGGATTTATCAGGCTCTGAGTTGCCAAAAGGAGTTATCAGGCTCTAAGTTGCCCAAAAGAAGTTATCAGGCTCTGAGTTGTCCAAAGGAATCAGGCTCTGAGTTTTATCAGGCTCTGAGTTGTTCAAAGGATTTATCAGGCTCTGAGTTGCCAAAAGGAGTTATCAGGCTCTGAGTTGCCAAAAGGAGTTATCAGGCTCTGAGTTGTCCAAAGGATTTATCAGGCTCTGAGTTGTCCAAAGGATTTATCAGGCTCTAACTTGCCAAAAGGAGTTATCAGGCTCTAAGTTGCCCAAAGGAGTTATCAGGCTCTGAGTTGCCCAAAGGAGTTATCAGGCTCTGAGTTGTCCAAAGGGGTTATCAGGCTCTGAGTTGCCCAAAGGAGTTATCAGGCTCTGAGTTGTCCAAAGGGGTTATCAGGCTCTGAGTTGTCCAAAGGGGTTATCAGGCTCTGAGTTGTCCAAAGGATTTATCAGGCTCTAAGTTGCCCAAAAAGGATTTATCAGGCTCTGAGTTGTCCAAAGGGGTTAAGGCTCTGAGTTGCCAAAAGGAGTTATCAGGAGTTGTTCCAAAGGATTTATCAGGGCTCTAAGTTGCAAAAAAAGGAGTTATCAGGCTCTGAGTTGTCCAAAGGATTTATCAGGCTCTGAGTTGTCCAAAGGATTTATCAGGCTCTGAGTTGCCAAAAGGAGTTATCAGGCTCTGAGTTGTCCAAAGGATTTATCAGGCTCTGAGTTGTCCAAAGGATTTATCAGGCTCTAAGTTGCCCAAAGAAGTTATCAGGCTCTGAGTTGTCCAAAGGATTTATCAGGCTCTGAGTTGCCAAAAGGAGTTATCAGGCTCTAAGTTGCCCAAAGGAGTTATCAGGCTCTGAGTTGCCCAAAGGAGTTATTAGGCTCTAAGTTGCCCAAAGGAGTTATCAGGCTCTGAGTTGTCCAAAGGAGTTATTAGGCTCTGAGTTGTCCAAATCAGTTATTAGAATCTGAGTTGTCCAAAGACGTTATCAGGCTCTGAGTTAGCAGGCTCTTCCATTTGCTGACAACCATGCATTCTGATTTCAGTTTATATTTAGCCCTTTCTTCACGTTTTCTTTCATTACCTTCTGTAGGAGTTATTGTACACTTTCTTCTCTGTGTTGGCCATCAACACGGCATCATCTGCATATATTATGTTGCTAAGATTGTGGCTGCCATTAAGTAATTTTGTCAGAAATTCTCATTCCCTTGGAATCGCTTCATTGAATAGGATGAATTAGTCCGGTGAGAACACACATCCTTGTCTCTCACCTTTTTTGTATATTTTGTTTATATATATATATATATATATATATATATATATATATATATATATATATATATATATAATAGATAGAATGTATATTCAATATAATAATACATAGAATGTATATTCAAAATTTTGAATAACTATTTCAATCAACAAGATTTTACTTGCAGGTCTTGTCACCTCGCGGTGTGAGGAAACGAAATAGGAGCTTACAATTTAAACGCCAAAGGATAAAAGTTCAAGTCTCGACCGGCTGATTGGTTGACCTCTCTGCCTTCGGGCAGGGAGGAACCCGAACGAGGCTACGCCGAAGGGCGGTTTCTCTTTCGGGGAGGTAAACCGACCCTGAACCCGTTTATACGGGTTCAATGGGCATATTTTTGGCCGAGACCACGGGCTCGGAGATCCCACCTTAAACCGGCCTTGTGCCACATGATGCCCTCGTGGGGGGAGTGACTGAATATCGTCAAAGGATAAAAGAATAGGGAGAAAAGGAAACAGAAAAAGAAAAAAAGAAAGAGAGAAGAATAAAGAGGGAGCAGTAGATATAGATATGTTATAAATTTGAATAAATATTATATATATATATATATATATATATATATAATATTTATTCAATTTATAATTTTGAATAAATATTATATATATATATATATATATATATATATAATATTTATTCAGTTTATAACATATGCATGTTATAAGATCACTACAAAAATGCAATTTTGTTTCGACACTTCCGATGTCTTATGTGTTTTTCTTCCATTCAACATCATCACTTTGAGCAGAAAACAGAAGTATCGAAACAAAATTGCAACTTTTGTAGTGATCTTATATCATGCATATGTTGTAAATTTGAAAAAAAATATTATTAGCTCTACTCGGTATTGAGCACTCTTTTAAGAATAGTATTTTTGGTTATTGTAAATTTTATTCCGTTTGTGCCAACCTGTATATATATATATATATATATATATATATATATATATATATAAATATAAAAGTGAACATAGAAGTCAACACTTAGAGGCGACAGTCTGTTTCATGCTATATGCAATCGTCAGGCCACATATGCTGTTATTTTTCTCGGCTATTTATATATATACGGGTTAGTGGTGCATTGTGGGTATTCTATTATGGCGGTTATTTTTAAATAGCCGAGAAAAATAACAACATATGTGGCCTGACGATTGCATATAGCATGAAACAGACTGTAGCCTCTAAGTGTTGACTTCTATGTTCACTTTTATATTTACACACGCTCTATCTCTGATATTGAGCACTTTATCCCATAAATATAGCACACCTTAAGACTATATTTCTTTATATATATATATATATATATATATATATGTGTGTGTGTGTGTGTGTGTGTGTGTGTGTGTGTGAACATTGAAGTCAAACCCCAGAGGCGACAGTCTGTCGATTACGTTTAGCATGAGACAGATTGACGCCTTTTAAATGTACACTTTTATATTTGCATAAGCTCTATCCCTGATATTGAGCACTTTAACCCATAAATATAGCATAGAAAGATTTTGATTTGAATGTCATATGTAAGCAAGTATTTCGGTGGGAAAACGTTTCTCTGAAATTATTCTTAATTACTGGAGAGTTCCTGTTACCTTTAAACTATTTCACCTTCCAGAATATTCGTTAAGGATTTCACTTCTATAATAGATTATCATATTATAAACCATGGATGGTTGTGAATGCTAAAGTATCATAATAAATAATGACAATAAGAAATATGAAATAGATTGAAAAAAGTGGATTTAAAAACTTTAATCCCCAAATCGAAATTAGCACATTGAAATTGAAAAAATTGAATCGAAAAATTGAATATTTGAATTTGAAAAATAGAATTGAGAGTTTAAAATTGGAAAATTTGAAAGTGGAAAATTACATTGAGAAGTTGAATTAAAAAATTGAAATTCAAAATTGGAAATGAAAAACTGAATTAAAAAACTGAACAGAAACAATGTAACTGAAAAATGTGAATTAAAAAACTGAAGGCGAAAAATAAGGCTGAGAAGTTTAAAAAATGACACTAATAAATTGAATTGTAAAAACATAATTGAAAAATTGAAAATGAAAAAATGAATTAAAAAAACAACTGTAAAATTTGAATAAAAAAATCTAAATTTAAAAACTGAATCGAATTATTGAAATTGAAAAATTAAATTTTAAAAAGATTTATAAACAAAACGAAATTAAAAAATAAAATAGAAAAATTTATATTAAATATTGACAGAAAAAATGAACTGAAAATATTTTTTACAATAATAATTATAATAATTAGTATGTATAACAATTATTACATATAATAAGACGTAAGAATTATTTAAAATGATTAATATATACAAAGTTGTGCTTTGGACTGAGCAAAAAGCCCTTCCTAAAACTGTATCCGATTTTTGGTCAATTGATCACATTTTGGAAACTGGGTCAGCATCTTCTTATAGATTAGATACACCCCTACACATTCACACGCGTAATAAGTCCATATAACATTTCATTGGTTGTAATATATTTATTAATATTAATATAATTATTATTAATATATTTAATATCTGTATAATATATAAGAATTTTTATATCTATAATTAAATATCATTAATTTTTTAAATGATCAGTTATTGATTTTACCATTGTCGCTAGCAATTCGATCTTTAATTAAAAGAAATTAATAATAAATATATCGATATTAATAAATGAATTATGAAAAAGTGAATAGTAAAGGCATAAATAAAACCAATAATGTTGATATATAATGAAAATTTATCGAATAAATAATGATAAATATTTTCAATAATAACAGTAGAACGGTTCAAATTTGTCGATAATGTTGATAAAATGAAAGAGAGTCGATGGATTTTTCTACTTCAGATTGATTCTGTACAAATACTTGTAAAATAAATTTTACAGTTTTTGTCGATATTACGTCAAAAATTCTCTAAGAAGAATCTCCTTAAATCAATCTGAGGGCTAATATTATTAACATTATTATTAACAACACCTAGAGAAAAGCACGATACAAGGAAAGAAAAAGAAAAGACAATGTCTGTCTTTTCTTTCTCTTTTCTTTTCTTAAATCACGCTCTGCTATCATTGTTGAAAAATATTGGAAGAGTTACGTCAATCACTTTGATTATTATTATTATTATTATTATTATTATTATTATTATTATTATTATTTCCTTTGGGTGTGTGTTGTATACACATTTCCTTCCGGGTCCCAACCAGAGACCTAAGATCAGAAATGGCTTCATTTATTTATTTATTAATTAATTAATTATTATTATTATTATTATTATTATTATTGTTGTTGTTTTTGTTGTTGGTGGTGGTGTTGTTGTTGTTGCTGTTGATGGTGATGATGATGATGCTGTTGTTATTTTTGTTAGTGATGTGCTTGTTATTATTGGGGCTTGTGTTGTTATTCTGATGATAACTGATTACGTTTAGCGTTGTTGTCTTGGCAACCAAAAAACAACAAACAAACAAAAAAAAAACATTAAATTAAACTGAACTAAAATATTGCGACTGGTAACAAAATGACGATAAGCAACAATTTCAAACCAACTACCAACAGTAGCAGAAAAGATTTACTTTCACAGCTACTACTAACACTACTACTATTACTGATTGTAGTTACTACTACTACTACTACTACTACTAACGGTTTATCAACTTCCTCTCTACACCTTTACCTTTGCTTTTTAAAAATGGTTTTACAAACTCAACCCCTGAAATAATAATAATAATAATGCCAATAATAATAATAATAATAATAATAATAATAATAACTGACATAGTTGTAGTAGTAGTTATAATAGTGATTGTTGGTGGCCTTTTTGTAGGACTAGTAATAGCAGCTGATCGAAGTAGAAGCCTTAGCATCGACAGTGGCGGTAGTAAAGAATAGTGGTACCCTTATCTCATGTTTCACAACTGTGTTGCTACCCCGTCTCAATCATCTAACCATTCTCCTCCTCCTCCAAATAATCGATACCTTCTTACTCCCATTCCTTCTTCATCACCTTCTTCTTCTTCTTTTTCTTCTTCTTCTTCTTCTTCTTCTTCTTCTTCTTCTTCTTCTTCTTCTTCTTCTTCTCTTCATGCTATGCCAGCTTTTCTTCTTTCTTTTTTCTCTCCATCGACCTTTCTCTCTTCATCTCGTCCTCATCTTCCAACCAACACGGCTGCTGCCGTCTAGAACATTACCCGCCACCCACCGTAAAGCCGTTTCTTTTCTTCCCTCTCGAAAGACTTCGCAGCTTTTTCGTTTTCAACCACCGGCCGCCCATCACTGAGTGAGGCTTTCTCCATCCACCACACCGTAACTGCTATTGTCACTATTGTCTCTCTCGCCCCACCGCCCATTCCCTGAACGCTTCTGATATATCACCCTTACACTTTTTCATATTCATTCACATTACCCAACCTTTTCCCTCTCTTTCCACCCCCGAATAGGACAATCTATGAATGATTTTTACTACACTATGTCGGCTTTTACCACACAATGGACATTTATACAAGCGTGACACTTGTCGGACCAATGAGTCTCACCGATCAAGCCAACCCTGGTACGAATTTTAGACATCGTTGTATATTACTACCGATTTTTGTTAACAGTTTCCTAGTGTATACTACAGCGACTATATCTACCATCCAAACATTGCTGCGATCGTGTAAAAGGAGACACTAAGTGCATCCAACTTGCTTGCTTAAATTTTGCCGTCGAAGACATTGATGTCTCCTTCTCCACTGATTAGAACTTAGACAAACGGAACAGACCCGACGCTGCCTCCTACTCCATATCCTCTTCCACCTCTAGCTTTCTCTTTCTCTCTTTCTCTCTTTCCACCTCCTCCGTATTTGATTGAATCCTCCTACTCTCGATTCACCATAAGCGCCCCACGCACCTGATGTATAGGGACCGCCTCTTTCTCGGAAAGTGAAATTAGCAGCAGCAGCAGCAAGAAAGAAAGAAAGAAAGATACAAAGAAAGAAAGAAAGAAAGAAAAGGAAAGAAAGAAAGACGGAAAGAAAGAAAGAAAATATACATGTGCGCGTGTGAGTGAATTAGATTCAATATTGGGGATTTCAATCAAAACAAATTCGAGAGAAAACAACAACAAAAAAAGAAAGAAAGAAAGAAAGGGAAAAAAAACATTTTAAAGACTATGTCCGTTTTTCTCTTTCTTTAAATTTATGTTTTATTAATATTATTCTTTTTACCTTTTTCCTCCACCTCTCTCTCTCTCTCTTTATTCCTTTCTTTTATTCTTTTTCTCTCTCTTATATTTTTTTTTGGCCTTACCTTTTCTCTTCTCTCCGTTTTTCATTGCTGACTGTTTTACGGAAAACCCACTCGACAAATTTGACTACCTCGTGTCTTATGTTAATCAAGAAAATTCACCAAAACCTTTCAACCATCTCCACCACCATTGCCTGAGCTGTCGCCACCATCCATACCTTCAACAGAAAACAATCACTACCATCATCACCACCAACACCATCATCATCATCATCCACAAAATGATAAACAAACTCACGTAAGCTTTTTAACATTTCATATATCTATATATACACACATACATAAACATATATATATTGAGAGAGATTTATATATGTATGTATATGTATATATATATAGATAGATATTTATATATAAAAATATTATAGATATATATATATGGTGTGAGAGAGACAGTCAATCGTAAATACATGTTTATCTAGTGAAGCATATCAAAATATCCTTAGAAACACTGGATCAGTTTAGAGAAAAATATTGACATTGAAAGAAAGAAAGAAAGAAAAAAAAAAAAAAAAAAAAATTAAAATTATTATAATGCAATTGTGAAATCCCTACAAAGGTTACCCCTACACACAAAAAAAACAAAGCTTATAAAAATTGTAAACACGCGCGAAAATAAAGTTGAATAAAAAGATTTAAAAATAATTTCTGAAAATTAAATAATATCCAAGAAAATACACAGTGCTACGAAAAAAAAAAAAAACATTGAACTGTCGCTACGAAATATTGCATGTAAAGAAATTTACACGATCAAAGGGAAAACAACAAACAAATTGCTTATATTGGCAAACGGTAATATAACAGGTTTTTTTTTCCTTTTTCAACCCACTTTTTTTTGTATACCTATTGTACGTACTTAATAACAAGCGCCAGGAAATCTATTTCCACCGTGTTAAATTTCCACTGTACGGACAAATGTGTAGTTAACAAAAACATTGTTGATTAACTCTCCACTTCTGACGTATCAGGGTTGCCCAACCCTGGGCCACTCGGAAGAGATTTTTCCCCACACTGCCACAATAACAGCGAGCATGTGATTACCACATCAGCAACCACTCTAGTAACAACAAGCAAGAAAGGATGCCTTGTTGACATTCGTTTTAGCAGAAACAGGATTTATTCTAAGACTGAATTCTTGACGTTGGATTATTGGTGGCTAAAATTACGATATTAGCAAAAGCAGTAAAAATAATTGAAAAAAAAAATAATAATACTAAATCATAAGACAAGCAAACATCTTAAAGACATTCCTGAAAAGATCAAGTTTCCAAACCACATCAGGAACTATTGTAGTGGCGACAGCTGCAGCAGATAACACCGTACTTAGGACAGGTTCCCCATCAGGAAAACTTCAAGACGAAACCGCAACAAGCAACCTCACCTCCTCCTCCTCCTCCTCCTCCTCCACCTCCTCCTCCACCCCTACCCACTGTAAGCATCACGCCTGGCACCAACGCACCACCAACCCAGCTTCCCCAACAACCCTCCCTCGGACCGCACCAGCCCTCGTCGTCAACACCTCCACCGCCGCCGCCACCTCCACCGCCTGTGCAGACCCCACAGAGAAAACAATCCAGTAAACATAAGCCGAGCCATAAACCATCGCAGCAACAACAACCGTCACAACAACAACAACAACAGCAATCTGTGACGACACACGGACTGTCCAAATTGAAGCAGTCCCAACGCCGACAGGTGCCCCCGCCACCCCCGCCGCCACCGATCCAACAGCAGCGCTCGGCTATTCAGCCGTCACCCAAAAAGCAACAACAGCCAGGCCAGCGTCAGCAGGTATCATCCTCTGACAAGATCACCAACAAAAACAAGTACAACAATAACAACAACAACAACAACAAAAGCAAGATTATAGAGGCACCCCCGAACCACCACCAGGCCAACCAGCCCCAGCATCCACGCCCCTCCCAGCAGCAACCCCTTGTGAACCACCACCACCACCAACAACAAAATCAACAGCAACAAGAACCGGCTTCTACACCGACTCCTACACCACCTCCCCCACCCCCGATTTCCCCCCACCCAAAAATCCCCAACACCACAAGCAGGTGCATTCTTCTTGTGAGGTGCCCCGCCCGTCGGGTCTGACGATTGACCGGAACGGAACTCTCGGCACCACAGATCTGGGAAGTCTCCAGCTGGCCAAAAAGACCCAACAACAACAGACACCCCAACCCATAGGTCTCCCACAGTCACCCCTTGTCCCACTGCCCGCCTCCCAGCCATTGTCACCTATTGCTGCTGCTGCAGCTGTCCTTGCAGCTGAAAAAATTGCAACCCCACAGGCTAACCACCAGAACCACCCTCCCCACCACCACCACAACAACAACAACAAAAAAAATCCTGCAGCAAATCCGCCCGCAGTCACCTCTACGACTGCGAAAACCACCTCGAAAACCACCAACGGGACCGCACGAACTGGCTCGGCGGCGGTGGTGACCCCAGCAGGAGCACGACAACCTCTTCCTCCACCACAGGCACGGGCACAGACCCCAAAGACTGGCTCATCACCACCGCCGCCCTCGACGGTGAGCACTAATGCCCAAACCCTTACAGCTACAACCCCAACAGTGACCATCAAAACTGCCCCTGGCCAGCAGCAACAGCCACTAAACCCACACCGCACTCACCAGCATCACCATCACCCACAGCAGCAGATTCAACATCATCACCCCAAGCCATACCCGCCCCACCCAAAACAACAAAATATATTGCAACTGCAGCAACACCAAAAACAAAGCCAACAAAATCAACGTAAACAACAACAGCAACAACACCTCAAGCATCTTTCAAACACCCCGGTCTCTCTTGCTCAACAACATCACCGGCCACAGGCCAACAGTGCCAGCCCGACTCAACACTCCGGTTCCATCAAGGATCTCAGACAGAAAAAAGGACCTTCGTCAGCTGCTGGGCAGCAAATATGTGACGGTAGATATGATATTTGCTCAATGGGAAAAAGTAGGTCCCTGAACCGAAAGTTACCACAGAAAACCCCGCTGGACGAAGACATCACCGTTCTGGAAGAGGTTCCTGTCGTCGCATTGCCAACAAAGGAAGAAGCATCAAGGAAGATCACCATAGCAACACCCAAGACAATAGACACGTCAAACAAAAGGTGGGAATTTGTAATCTCTGTCCAATTTATTTATAACAGCACATTTCACTCACACGAATGCATGTAAAATATGACAAAATAAAACAGAAATATACACATGTTGCACCCAAGAAATACAATTACACAAT
>CAHIKZ030000598.1:830000-862500 GCA_903632075.3 Acanthosepion pharaonis
TGGTATATAACATATAATGGTATATAACATATAATGGTATATAACATATAATGGTAATTGTATATAGTATATAATGGTATACAAATATATAATGGTAGATAACATGTAATGGTATATAATATGTAATGGTATATAACATATAATGGTATAAAATATATAATGGTAGATAATATCTAAGTATTATATAATGGTATATGCATATAATGGTATACAACATATAATGGTAGATAACATATAATGGTATATATATATAATGGTATATAACATATAATGGTATATATATAATGGTATATAATACAATGGTATATAATATCTAATATATAGCATATAATGGTATATAACATATAATGGTTGATAACATATAATGGTATATATACATATAATGGTATATAAATATAATGGTATATAAATAATGATCGATAACATATAATGGTACATAACATATAATGGTATATAACATACAATGGTATATAATATGTAATGGTATATAATATATAATGGTATACAACATATAATGGTAGATAACATATAATGGTATATATAGCATATAATGGTATATAATATATAATGGTATATAACATATAATGGTAGATAACATATAATGGTATATAGCAGATAGATTTTATGTTACTTACGATTGATTGACCAAAGAGGAATGATTATAGCATTACTTTTCAGTTGATACCCATATTTGAGTAGATGCTTTGTTTAGTTAATAAATGGTATATTTATTTATTTATTTTAATTTACTGGCTGAATATTAGAGAAATCTTATTAAAGAGAAATATGGGCTCAGTATCAGCATTTGGGCCTGTGTCTCTTTTTACAGGAGAAAATGACCCTAGATCCAATGGGATCTAAACTGACTCATCCATGGAGTTTATCATCAATCTGACAAATTCAAATAGTGCCTTAGAAATGTAAATGTTTCCCAGAGGAGGCATGGTGGAATAATAGAGAGCGGTTCGGATTGAGGAATCAGAGAGCTGTGTTTGAATCCCAGTTGAATCCATTACATTCCCTTACATGCTAATACCTTGGATTAGGTATGAATCCTCATCTTTGTCCCCCAGCTATGGATAAATAGCAGGGCAGACTGGGTTCTACACCCTTGGATGGCAACTGGTTTACCGCAGAAAGAAATGACCACCTACTGCGGAAAAAAATCTACCTCGTCAGGTATCACACTCAACAGATAACATTTATATATATATATATATATGAAAATTTCTCCGATTTAATCGGTAGAGAAGACAATATTTATATTGTAAATTATATTATATTATAAATATACATTATATTATATTATATTATAAATATACATTATATTATAAATTTATATATATATATATATATATATATATATATATATATATGTATGTGTGTATATATAAATAAAAGAAAGAACAGTAAGATATATAATCCAGTGTTCTTACAGATATTTTTATTTTTACAAAATAGTGCTCAATGTAAATTTACAGAGCATTAATATTATAAATTAATTGATTTAAAATAAGTTTTTTTTCACTAACCATGTTTCAAAAATGGAAGCTAAAAGCTTCGAATTTAATTTTGTAATTAAATTAAGACATTAGTTCCATTTCATCCTCATGCAAATTTTTGGAGTAACTTTTAGAATTACTGGTTTTCTAATGGCACAGCAGAAAATCATATATATATATATATATATATATATATATATATATATATATATATATATATATATGTATTCTTTCCTTGACATATTGATAAACAGAAATAATAACAAATTTACTATTTCAACATACAAAAAACCTACAAGCATAAATTCATGTACACTTAACTACAAGAGCGAATGCCCATATTACTACAAAATAGCAATTATAAAAAATCCAATACATTGTGCAGAAACTAATTCATCCACAAAACAGATTTTTTACAGTGAACTAAAGAATATAAAACAAACACTTATTATTACTAGCTTTCCAAACTATATAGTTGATGAACAAATAAGATGCTATTTTAGAAGTCTCAATACTAAGCAAATAGAACATAATACTATTTCAACTAATCCCAAACATATTAATCTCCTATATCATAATCAAATGCATACTAATTATAAACAAGATAAAAATATACTAAAAAACTTAGTAAATACTAATAAATCTACAACAGATCCTAGCAAAAAAATTAAGTTAATCATATACTACACTACATCTGGTATATCTGACTCAATTATTCACAATGATTCTAACCCCACCTCCTGTTAACAATTTGCAAAAAACCAACATAGTTTACAAATTCAAGTGCCCTTTGGGAGATTGTATCTCCAATGGATTAAATAATATTTATGTTGGTCACATCACAAACTCACTTTCACAATGCTTGACTCTACATTTGAATGATAACTCTAGCATTTTTAGGCATTTAAAACAACATGCCTGGCCGCATACACAATTCCGTAAAATCCTTGTTGAAAACACAGCTATATTTAAACATGAAAACAATAAACAAAAACTAAAAATTCTTGAAGCTATATACATAAAACATTTGAAATCTAACCTAAACAAAATATACTATGAAATCTCCACAAATATTCTTAAATGCCTATAATTGATAAGAGCAGCCATTGGTTTATACCAATGGCTTCCCATACTTAATACTTCTCGTTTTCACTCTTGCATGGTCATGTGTGACGTCATGAGCTGTGGTGTGATTTTCGCTTCCACATCTCATATACACGAGTTTGTCATTGCTTGGAAATCTTTCATGCAGCAAAAACAGACTATCATTATTTTTTTGTTCATGAGAGACAATATATATTTAATATATTGAAATGTAACTGCCATCTTTAATAATGGCTTATGTAAGCCAAAAATTTAAATAGGATTAAAAAACATGTGATATTGTGATTTTCTTTCATCTTTCAATTATAATGTTATTAAGCTTATCAGACAATATGAAAGTAATTTACTTAAAATAAATAGATAAAACTTGTCTATATTTTTTAATGAAACATTCATCATATATATATATATATATATATATATATATATATATATATACATTATTATTATTATTTTGGAAACAAATCTGTTATTTTTCATTTATTTTGTTTAAACATTATTTTTCATGGATATTCAAATTTGAATAGAAACTCTGTTTTTTAATTAAACAGTATTTTTTATCGAACTACCAGCTTGAATATTTCAGACAAATATATATTTTTTCAGACAAATATATATCATCTGGCAGGATTTGAACCTGCATTCCCTATGTTTGACTGTAAGTCCTACCTGGCTGAGCGTTTAGGCACATCTGATCCATCAGATCTCCATAAAGAAACAAGTTTGAATCCTGCCAGAGGATGCATATACAATAGAAGTTTTGAATTTATGCACAGTTTCAAAATGGTGACTAGGTCTCACAAGTTTACAGTTGAGTTGGCTAGATGTAACTATAAAATCCATGCTGATAGCTTCTTTTTTCACATTTCTCACATGTGGAACTTCCTTCAGTCTCCATGTTTTCCAGCCAATTTTAATCTGCAAAAATTTAAATGCAATGTCAATCACTATCTACTGTTCTCCTGATAAATCATTTTTTTAATCTTGCTCATTAGTAAAGTTTTGGTTTTGTAATTATTTCACACTGATTAACCCCTTGTGTCTTAGTGGCTTTACTTCCTTGCTTGTGGTAAAAATAGTTGTGTAGAACCAGCCATACTTTTAGAACTGCTAGCAGAGAAACAGTGTACAGCATACCACACAGTCTCCAAAAAGTTTTCAAAATCTATAATACCAGTGTGTTTGATTATTTAACCCATATATGGGGGGTAAAAGAGACTGATTCATATCTTTTCCAAAGGGTTTATGCAAAAGGGAATATAATGGACTGAAAAAGAATTCAGAGTCAACTCAACAATTTTTCTTTCCAACCCTTAAATACACAATCCAAGATACAATCCAAAAATAATTTAACAAAATTTGGTGGTAGGTTCCTGACACAAAAACAATTTAAAATCTCCATATAAACATATGCCCAAAAAGCCATCATTTTATCTAAACACAGCAACTCATAAGAAATGTTCAAAATGTCCGCCGCTTGCTTCAACACACATATACGTCCGTCAGGTCATTGACTGTCGGACCCTTTCAAATACTCCCACACAGTGTCAAATGATTTCACAAGCCACCTTGACATGTTGATGAAGCGTCTTTGCCTTATTAATGTCTGCTGCATAAACCAATTGTTTTAAGTGACCCCCACAGATAAAAATCCAAAGGATTTGGGTCAGAGAAAATGAAGATCATAGAACCGGTCCTCCCCTACACATCCATCTTTCATATTAGATACCAGCCAGTGAATCACAGACAATGTGATTAAATCTGCTGGCACCTCATCATACATAAACTGCATGCATCTTTATATTATCAGAGGTACATCTTCTTTCTCGCTGAAAGTGTGTTCAAAATAAAGTCCCTCTAGTCAGCTCATGTAAGATGTGCTGGGAGAACATATGGACCTACCAGACAGTCATCTACAATTCCAGTCCATGCATTAACTGTAAACTGATACTGGTGTCTAGCCTGTGTTGTACTATGGGGATTCCAATCTGCCCAAAAATGTTGGTTGTGTAAATTTGTTATTCCATCACTTCCAAAGGTTGCCTCATCCATAAACAAGACTGAAGAGACAAGTAACAGATCAACAATTTCTGCAATAAACCAAGCAAAAGTTCTCCTGTAGTGAGTGATCAGAAAGTGAAAGACCCTGCACATGTTACAAATGATATGGACACAAGAGCTGCACTTTAAGTACTATGAGATGTACCACATGCTAGGGTACTTGACGTGTGCTGATACTTGGATTGGCTCTGACAGCCTGTAGAATGTTTTCTTCATGCTCAGATTTATGAGCAGATCTTGGTCTTCCTCAAATCCATCATGACTGACGAGGCAGATTTTTTCCCTCAGTTGGTTGCCATTTCTTTCTGCAGTAGACCAGTTGCCATCAAAGGCTATAGAATCCAGTCTGTCCTGCTATTTATCCATAGCTGGGGAGAGAAGAAGAGAATTCATACCTTTCCTAAGGCTATTAACACGTAAATGAATATCATTCAGTTATGTGCCATGCGCGATACACGCTTAGGTAATCATGTATTTTTTGATACATGACTGACGGGGCAGATTTTTTTCCCTCAGTAGGTTGCCATTTCTTTCTGCAGTAGACCAGTTGCCATCCAAGGCTACAGAACCTGGTCTGTCGTCTTATTTACACATAGCTGGAGGGAGAAGATGAGGATTCATACCTTTCCCAAGCATGTTAGCACGTAAGTGAATGTAATGGATTTGACTGGATTTCAAACTCGGCTCTCCGATTCCTCAATCCAAGCCGCATTCCATTATTCTACCATGCCTTCTCTATTAACTTACTACTATGCACATTAAACATTCAAGACAGACTAGACAAAAATGTACAAAAATGACAGATGTTTGGATGGTAAGCACCTTCTACTATAAAGTCTCTTTAAACTTAAAAACTCAAAAATGAAGTATTTGTGAACATATGTCTTTGCTTTGGTGTAAGGAATCCATGTCCAAAGATTTTAAAAGTATTTTTGATACACTCTGGATATATATATATATATATATATATATATATATAGATAGATAGATAGATAGATAGATAGATAATTGTGTATTTGGGCAGCAATCCCTCTTTTATACAAGTTTTGATAAAGTCAATGGACAAGATACTTTGTTTAGGTTTTTATTCAATTTTTTTAGTGTTCTTGTATATTTTTTTTCCTTTCTGGACATAAATTATGTAGAAATTGTCCAAATGTTCTGTATGTCCAAGTGCTTTAAATTATACTTTTAGCGATAATCAAGGATGATTTTATTTTTACTTTTAACTAAATATATGGATTTGTTTTTTTTACATGTATCTAAAGTTACAAAAATGTTTTTTTTTTTTTCCAAACAGGGTTAGTGCATCTCGTTTATTATTCATGGATACTCATATTTGAATAGAAGCTCTATCTTTTAATTAAACAGCATTTTTTATCAGACTACCGAATTGAATATTTGAGAAATATTGTCAGACAAATATGCATCCTCGAACATGCATTCCCTATGTTTGACTGTAAGTAATATTTGGCCGAGATTAAGAAGAGGAGCAAGGCTTGGCATATCGTAAAAACGGCCAACATATTTCAGATTTGTGTAACAGTTAGTGAAGCTAGTTTTCTTTAACATTATTTCTGATTTGCGTTTTTGATCCTCACTAGGTGTCCCATAGAAAAATTTAAATAACTAAACAACTCAGCATAACTCAGTGGGATAGTAACTGTAAGCAAGGCTTGACAAATTAACCATTAATACTGGGAGGGTCCTGCAACCTCTCAGTTCAAAAGCATCTCCAAATAAATATTGAAGTCTTCTACTAGTATATGAGTAGAAGGTTTGTATCCATGACAGATTGCTAGGCCTGTCATGATTTATGAGACTGTTGCTGCTGGATGTTGATTTGAATGTCCACTTTAATATTACATACACTCACACTCACACACTTTGGGTCCTGTCACTGGATCTAACCAATGCCTTTATCCACTGTGCCATGTGTCCTCAATAATTGCATCTAGCATGAAACAGACTGTCGCCTCTAAGTGTTGACTTCTATGTTCACTTTTATATTTACACAAGCTCTATCTCTGATATTGAGCACTTTATCCCATAAATATAGCACATCTTAAGACTATATTTCTTATATTTCTGAGATGAGATATTATGTACACTATTTACATTATTCGGACCATTGTCCTCATCTTTGTCGTCATATTTATTACAAAATTTCGGCCGTTGTACGTTCCGGGCTTCTTCAGGTGGGGTAGACTGTTCTAGTTCCACATGCCATGTTTAATGGATATCAGTTATCAGTTACACGTGCCTTGTTTAAAGGATGTTAGTTAGGTGTCCTTCAGGACAATGGAACAGTGGATAATGGTGTTAGTTAGATCCAGTGACAGGACCCAAAGAGTGTGAGTTCAATACCCGGTTAAGGCAGTGGAGAACTTTCAGAGGGAAATTAGCAGGAGATAACTGATAACTGACATCCATCAAACATGGCACGTGGAACTAGAACAGTCTACCCCAGTGAGCGAAATAAAGGGTTCAGTTCGACATTACAACCACCTGAAGAAGGCCGGAGCGTGTAACGGTCGAAACGTTGTGGACAATAGTCTGAATAATGTAAATAATGTACATAATACTTCATCTCAGAAATATAGACAGACAACTTACACCATATGCCTGATATTGAGCATGTCAAACCATAAACTTAGCATACATTAAAACTATCTGTTGATAACTATCTATTTATCTATGTTTATATCTATCTCATTTTATTCATATCTACTTATTTAATTCTTTTTCATATTTGTCTACTTCATTCTACTCATATCTATCTATCTATTGCATTCTGTTCATATCTATCTATCTATCTATCTATCTATCTATCTATCTATCTATCTCATTCTGTTCATATCTGATATTGTTCATATCTATTTATCTATCTACCTCATTCTTTTCATATCTAACTATTTGATTCTTTTCATATCAATCTATCTATCTCATTCTGTCCATACCTATCTATTTGATTCTGTTCATATCTATCTATCTATCTATCTATAACAAAATTGTGTCTCCTGTGGTTTTGGTAAATTATACAATTTATAATCAAATCCTCAAATTGAATATTTACACATCTGCTTTTGACAAAATTATTAGCTCAGCCATATTTTCAACAAGGTCAGAGGTCAGTCACAAAAGCAATTACTGTTGCTTTTATACTCTTTTATTCTAGTCTGTAAACATTACTTCAATGAATATTCTTATTAAAAAAACATGTTTCTATTAAATGCACTTGAAAAAATATCTACATTATATCTACATAAATATCTAGATATCTATTCAGTTACATTTTCATATATAAAATAATAATAATAATAATAATAATATATATATATATATATATATATATATATGTTATATATATATATATATATATATATATATATATATATATATATATGTAACATATTTTGTTCTTTAAAAGCACTTCATTAGTGTTAATGGTAAACCCTCTCAGCAAAGTAGAACTGGGATCTGTTCTTGTAAATGTCCTGAAATCAGTTATTAACTGGGTCAAGAAATCGCTTGTAAATATTAATGCAAAACTGCTGTCTTTTAGTCCTCATAGGAAACCCTTTTTGCCCTCAATCAGCATGACTGATGCTAACCTCCCGGAGAGAAACTCATTGCACCTTCTCAGTCTCAAATTTTCCGCTGAGATGGAATGATTGTATTGAAACAATTACTGGCTCTGCGGCTGGAAAAGTTGATTCACTCTGTTATGCCAAACAGTTTTTCTTGTTAAAATCCATTTTACACATTTATAAATCTACCATTCATGCACTGATTATTGTTGCCACATTTGGTCTAAAACTCCTGTAATATATCTTGAAGTTCTTGACAAAATCCAAAATATTGTCTGTAATATTACTTTCCTACAGCAGTGAGGTGAATTCTTTTATTTTTTAATCATTTCACCCCAAGCAAGGCAAGAATACCACTAGTACATAGGAATTACAGCAGATGAAAGTGAAAGAAAAAACTGAGTATAGCAGGGATTGAAGAAAGGAGAAAAGATGAATGGGATTCACGAAGACAGTAAATGGTGATTGATGTTGCATTTAAATTTTTGAATATCATAGTCTTCATAGAAACAGGGGGTTCCACAGGTGAAGAAGTGTGAGAAAAGAAAGTAAAAGTGGCAGTTACATTTAACTATTTCAACAGTAAAAGCGTGAGACCTAGATGCCAATCTAGTAACATGCTTCAATTCATGTAGTCAGGGCACCAGGAAAAAAAAGCTTGTCAGAGCAGATGCCATGAAAATATTTATAGAAAAGACAGAGGAAAACCATATTACATCTGTGAGAAAGTGACTGAAGTTTAGATGCCAAGTCAGGACTGATCACATTGTAGATTCTTCTTTCGATTTTATCAAGAACCTTGAAATGAAAAGCAGGGGAACCAGACCAGATATGGCAACGGTCTTCGATCCACTAACGAATGGTACATTACAGATCTTTCTTTGGATTTTGGCAAGAAACTTGAAATGAAAAGCAGGGGAAGCAGACCAGATATGGCCAGAATATTAAATGCAATTGATGAATGGTAGGTTTGTAAATGTGCAAAATGGACTTTGACGAGAAAAACATTCTGGCATGGCAAATTGACCCCAATTTCCTTGCAGTAGATGCAGCTATTGGCTCAATTTAGCTGTTTCACTTCAAGTCAGTTGAAAACCTGAGGCCAAGAAAGCTCAATATGTTGCTCTCCATGAGTCTAGCATCAGCCATGCTGATGGTAGGCAGGAAAGTCTTTCTATAGTGGATAAATGAGAGTAGGCTTCCCTCTGGCTTTTTTAGAAATATTTTCATGGCAATTGTTCTGATGAGCTCTCCTCCTTGGCACCACATGAATTTAAGCATGGTAATAGATTGGCAATTAGTTGCATTGTTCACATTATTCAGACTGTTATCCTCATCTTCATTCCCATATTCACAACATTTCGACTGTTGTACACTCTGGCTTTCTTCAGGTGATTGGAATTTCGAACCAAACCCTTTATTTTGTCCAGTGGGGCAGATTTTTTCTAGTTCTGCAGGCCATGCCTCTTCTCATGTTCTGGTAAAATAGGTAATAATAATAACAGAAAAATTGCTATATGAGCACTGGTAAAAAATAGTTACTGAGACATTAGATTTATAAGTCCCAAAAATTCATAAACAGATGGGCTCAAGGACACATTAACCAGTAGCTAAAGATGTTGGTTAGATCCAGTGTCTAGTTGTGAGTTCAATACCAGGCCACAGCAGTGGTGAACCCAAACTTGAAGAGTTGAGTTAAAGGGAAATAACTAGGATATCCGGAAGAGGCATGGCACATGGAACTAGATCAATCTACCCAAGTAGATAATATAAAGGATTCAGTTGGAAATTCCAATCACCTGAATAATGTAAGTAATCAAAATACCTCATTTCAGAGATATAGATAGATATTGACAATTAGGATTCATCGTTGAAATTTCTTTTCTAATAGTTTCTTTTTTCACACTTCTCTTCTGTAGAACTTTCTTTTATGATCTTCTTTCCGGGCCACCTACAATCCTCTAAAATTTAAATGCAATATCAATTGGCATCTTCTATCTTCCTGAAACCTGTTCTTTCATCGTCATTTCTCATTCTCTTTCACTGGCATCTTAATGGCTTTATTGTCATGAGTGGTGATTAAAAATATATATATATATATATATATATATATATATATATATATATATATATATATATATAAAAAAAAGAAAGAACAGTAAGATATATAATCCGTGTTCTTATAGATATTTTTATTTTTACAAAATAGTGCTCAATGTAAATTTACAGAGCATTAATATTATAAATTAATTGATTTAAAATATGTTTTTTTTTCGCTACACAGTTCTAACCATGTTTCAAAATATATATATTCATGTATTTAGGCATGTCAGATTAAATAGATTACAGACATTATGCCTGCTTATTTTTAATAAAATCCATTCATATTTACGAATAACCTAGAATTTAGAATTGTATTGCAATTAAATGATGTGAGAAATGTCCTATAACTATGGAAATTGTTTTTATTTTCCATTTCCCAAGTACTTTCGATCTTCTTTCGAGATCATCTTCAGGGATGTACATAGTAATAGAAAACTGTGTGTTTTTCAGGGGTGTAAGTAGTAAAACAAAACTATTTGTTTCTATCCATTCCTATTTTTTTTTCTTTTTGCTTTTAAATATGTTTATATACATATGGAAGGTGAGAGAGAGACAAAAGGAAGTTTTATCACCTCAAACAAGGGAATAAATATCTAAGATGCAAAGGTTTCTTTAATGTGAAAGAAAATGAAAAAAAAAAAAACATTAAGGAACAAGCACAATAAAAAAGAGCAATGAAGAAGACATTAAATAATGATTGATATTGCATTTAAATTTTTAAACATTAAAGTTGACTGGGATGCAAGAAGGTGGATGTGATTTCCGCAAGTAAGAAGTACAAGTGAAGAAACTGTTAGCATAGAACTTACGGCTACATCTAGTCATTTCAGTCGCAAAATGATGGGACATTGGTGTCAATCTGCTTAGAAGCTTAAATTCATAAAATCTAGTTACCAAAGAGGAGAGTTCCGCAGATAAATTACCATGAAAATATTAATAGAAAATGCACCGGGTAGCTACATTACAGCGATGGGAAAGTGAGGAAGCTGAGATGCAAGGTCAGGACCAATAACATTGCAGATTCTTCTTTGGACTTTATTAAGTATCTTTAAATATACAGCATGGATGAATGGATAGCTTTATTGTTATACCGGAACATACCTATTCTATTGTTAATAGACTCTCCCACAGGTAATAAGTAGTAGTAGCAGTCGCCAGGGAGCTGGAGTGGGTTGGTGAGTCAGTCAATGTCGGACATTAAAGTATCAACCACCACAACTAGATTGCTGTGTCATTCACTATTATTTCAAGTTCCTAACGTTTTCTACATCGAACCTTTTTTAAGACCGACTTAGTGAAATACAAGCCTCCACTGTGAAAACTACTCTACAACACTTATAGATATGTAAGATAGATTCTGGAGAGAAAAATAGTCTATCAAAATACAGTGAAACAACTTTTTTAGCAGCTGAACTAGCAGTAGATGCAATACAATCTTTCCATTTCATATCAGCAAAGATTGACAGCAGGAGAAAGTACAATGAATCACTCACCTAAATGTTAGCATTAGCCATGCTGTTGCGAGGCACAAAGTAAGTGATCTTCCAGATGATTAACAGAGAGCATTCAACAAAGTTGATAAGAAAATTTGTTTAAATTTGTTGATTTTTCTTGTTTTTATACAAAAGAATATCTGGATTTAATAAACTGAAATATGGTCCAAAAAATTTGAATCAATTAGCTATATTTCTAGTCATTCTCAAATTAAAGAAAAACAAAACTTAATTATCAAATACTTTTAAGGCCTACATATGAACAGAAAATGAATTCGCCAAGTACACAAAAAGAAAAAGGGGTATAAGACAACAATTATTTAACTTATAAAGTGATGCAAGCCAAGTTTGATTTGTTTTACGATATATCAACCTCAATGGGTTATTTAATACCGACAAGATTTTTATTGCTGGTAATATTTTTTTCCAAAAATGTATTGCTGGTAATATTTTTCTTTCTCTAGAATATACTGTTGATAATAATTTTTTCAGCAAAGTACTAAAACTCATTTTTATATTTCATCGTGTTTTGACTCCCTTTTGCAGGGGTAACTATTTGCCCATAGCTGGGAACCTGACGAGTGCTACCACTAGGATGGACCTGAAAACACCAGCAATTAAGAGGTGGTTCCATGCCCCTCAAAACCTCCTGATCAAAGGCCTTTCTGTCAAATGTAGTTTATTATCAAACCCAGGATATGAATGTAGATTATCCTCATACCCAGGACTGTGAATATATATATATATATATATATATATATATATATATATATATATATATATATATATGTAAGCAAATATATGGATATAGATCCGACAGTATGAAGAAAAAAATGTATACGGAAAAAACAAACAAAAATCTTTATATACAATTATGCTGTTTTAATGTTAATATGTCAACGTCGGACGTTTCGGTCTAATAATCCATCTTCAGGACATATTCATAAATTATAACATTATCAATACAACATGACAAAGACGATGTACATAAGAACAAGACTTATCCAAACAAATAACTGAAAGTTTGATAAGATCAGCGCTCCATTTAAAACATGGTCACGTTGTCGTCACGTGGGCAACGCTGTGAAAACGTATTCCCAAAATTTGAGTATTTTGAATGAAAAATGAAAAGAACTCTATTTTGATCTAAAATTTATATGTACGCTTGTCGAGCATTAATCTCGCTAGAAAAGGAGAAATACTAAAGAAGCCAGGTCTAGTATATATATGCAGGGTTGTTGAGTCGAAAGGAATATAAAAAAAAAAGAAAAGGATTATTAAGGAATGAGAACAATAAAAGAACAGAAATTAAGAAGATGGAATAAATCAGTTGACATTAACCCTGCATATATATATATATATATATATATATATATATATATATATAGAAATAAAAAGAAAGAACAGTAAGAAATATAATCCAGTGTTCTTACAGATATTTTTATTTTTACAAAATAGTGCTCAATGTAAATTTACAGAGCATTAATATTAAAAATATCTGGGAAAATATTAGAATAGATGATTGAATATGCAACACAATTCATGAAAGAGGTTTTCTAAAAGTTAAGCATACTCTTAAGAGATAGGAATTGAGACTTTCCTGATGCAGTCATAGCTTTGCTAGGCTGGTTATGTTGCAAGGATGAGTGATGACAGAATATCTAACGTCGCCATTTTATAGCCACATTGACAGTAAGGATTGTCCAACAGCCATTACTCAGATTTAAAGATGAGCTAAAGAGTAACCTCTCAGTTCTCAATGTGCTTCATATTAACTTTGATTGAGTTGCACTGCATAGAAATAATTGGAGATATTTGTGCCAGAGTGGTATCAAATATTTTAAAATCATTTGAAATGACAAGTTAAGAGACAAAAGATAGTGGCAATACGCATCAGCAAATATTCCTGTAGCTATCTCCTGGGATCCTTGTTGCTGCACAATATGTGGACATGTATGCAGTTTACCATTAGTACTAAGTTTCACATGCAACACAATCAGTTCATCATGGATGTTTGTATTATAGCAACATTCCTCTTAAGCATCTTTTATTAAATATGGCAGACAAGGAAAATTTAATTTATATATTATTTAGTTTTATTGTCTTCTTAATTTTTTTCTTTTGTTAGAAATAAGGGAGTACAATCATTTTCCATAATGTCCATTGCACCAAGTGCTTTCAGCCAATTCTTTAGACCTTTTCAATTGTTTTTTTTGTTTTAGGTGTTGGTACGTTTTCTTCATGTTTTGAGCATATATAGATTCAAGCACTCAAAATATATATATATATATATATATATATATATATATATATAAGTTATGAAGAACTTGGTAAACGAATGGGTAATTCCAAGGAGGATGAAATCCTGAGAGCTCAATGTGAATACAGAGCTAATATTTAATGAAAAACAGACCACTTTAAGGTACCATTACAATAATTTATTTCACAAAATCATTTATTATATATATATATATATATATATATATATATATATATATAAAGTGAACATGAAGTCAACACTCCAGAGGCAACAGGCTGTTTCATTCTGCATCCAGCATGAAACAGTTTGTCACCTCTGAGTATTGAGCACTTTAACCCATAAATATAGCACACCTTAAAACTATATATATATATATATATATATATATATATATATATATATATATCAACCTCAATAAGTTATTTAATGCTTTACATATATATATATATATATATATATATATATATATATATATATATATATATATATATATATATATATATATATATATATATATATATATATATATATATATATATATAGGTGGAGTAATGGATAGCAGCTTGGATTGAGGAATCAGAGAGCGAGTTCAATTCCTGTCGAATCCATTACATTCACTTTACGTGCTAATACCCTTGGGAAAGATGTGAATCCTCTTCTTCTCCCTCCAGGACAGACTGGGTTCTATAGCCTAGGATGTCAACTGGTCAGAAAGGACAACTCTGAATTCAAAACCTGCAGAGGGTCATTTGGGGACCTTGTGGCATGTAGTGCACCAAGTCTCTATAATCAGCCCTTCATAAAGTATGGATGATCCTGTGTGAAACCTTCACCACTATAATCAAATCTCATGTGCTGTTGTTGGGCTGTCGGTTTCCTAGAAACTGATCTGCTTGACCCTCATACGTCGAATTTGATGGGTGAGTATATATATATATATATATATATATATATATATATATATATATATATATATATATATATATATTTTATATAGTAAATAGATTATATATCAGGATACAGTTGGAGTATGTATATTTTCTATGAAAATTTCTTGGACATCCAGGCGGTAACTGTTGTTAATACTGTTTATTATAAACAGTGCATTTACTTAAATATATATATATATATATATATATATATCAATAAATAAAATTTTAATTTATTTTTATATTTTTTATAATTTATTCATTTTTGTATAAAATTAATTTTACCAAATTAATTTTTTTTTTTCTCAGAAGTAATTGGACTGCCCCCAAAATTTTAACCGTATTACAATGGTTAGATTTTAATTTGTATCTGATTATTGACCAATTGATCAAGAACAAATATATATTCATTATTGCTATCAATATATTTTCTTCTTTATCTGCTCTGTCCCCTTAGGATGTAGGCGATCATGGCACCTTGTAACTTCCTGGCCTTTGTAACTTTTAATAAATTTTGTAGGTTATGTGTTGTTTTACCTCTGTCTCTCTTACCTTCAAACTGTCCTGTGAGTATAAGATTTTCCAAGCCTTCTTTCCTCATTATGTGCCCAAGAAATTTCAACTGTCTGTTCTTGATGTTAATTATAAGTTCCCTTTTTGTTTCCATTTTCTCTAAAACGTCTTCATTGCTTAGATGTCCAATCCATGCTATCCTCAGCATCCTCCTGTAGAATCACATTTCTGAAGTCTACTTTTCATGTGAAGATATTTTCCAACATTCACTGCCATTTAGGAGGACTGATATTGCGTGACACTTCAGTAATCTTATCTTTGTCTACATTTAGTACTTCTTCTTTATATGCCTTGTCCCCTCAAGATGTAGGTGATCATGGCCCTCCACAAATTCCTGTCCCTTGTAACTCTTAATAAATTTTGTGTTTCTGTCATTTCTCCTAAGCCCTATTGTGCCAGCTCATTACGTATGTCATGCATTGTTTTTCTCTGGCCCTCTTTCCAACTATCTGTCTCATGAGTATCAGATTTTCCAAGCCTTTCTTCCTCATTATATGCCACAGAAACCACCAACTGTCTCTTAAGTATTAGTTCTTTTTTTGTTTCCTTTTTCTTCAAAACTTCATCATTGCCACAGTTTCAATCCAAGGTATCCTCACCATCCTCCTGTAGAACTACATATCTGTTGCTTCAAGTCTCCTCTTCATCTTAGAGTTGATCGTCCAACACTCACTGTCATAGTTTTAGTACACTTTTTCTTGTTTCTATGTTTGCTAATATAATAATATATATATATATATATATATATATATATATATATATATCTGAGAGGGAAAAATGACTTAAAATAATTCTTGGACATTGTCCTTTTCATATATATATATATATATATATATATATATATATATATATATGTATATATCTCTACAAGGTGTCCATAAAGTTCGTGTGCACTTTAAAAAATTTATAACTTTATTTTTATTTGCGATAGAAATAATCTGTAAAAAATGTTAGAAAGTTTAATGTATCTAGTTTTAAGTATAGCTAAAATAACTAATTTGATTTCAGGCATTACTGTAAATCAGTTGGCAAATGTTTTCCATGAACTGCAAAATCGTATTATACTTTGTATTGCTAATTATGTAGAACATGTGGAAAAATAAAAAAAATTTTAAAATAATAATAATAAATTTTAAACAAAATTTCAATAAAACATTAAAAAATATAGAGTTACTTCTTTCTAATCCTTTTTACAAATTATTTCTATCACAAATTTTTTAAAGTGCACACGAACTTTATGGATACACTGTGTGTGTCTATGTGCGCGTGCGCATGTGTGTGTGTGTGTGTGTGTGTGTGTGCAAATATATAGAAAAATAGGAAAGATCCGTTAGGTTAATAATGTGATAAGTTATTTAGTATTTATGTTTTATTTTTAAAAACAGTGTTCAATGCATAAGGAGAGCCTTGTTTTCTCTGTTTCCATAGAAATTAATATTATGAAAGTTTATGCTTATAAAGCTCTGTAAATTTCAAATTTTTTTTATTCCAAAATTCACTTGAGGATGAAACAGAACTAGGTACTTTAATTTAATTTAATTTCTATAACGGAATTGAAGTTTTTAGCCTCTGTTTTTGAAACATGAGAACTCTGTGATAGAATCATATTTTAAAAAAAATAATTATATATATATATATATATATATATATATATATGAAGAAATATACTCTTGAAGCGTGCTATATTTATCGGATAAAGTGCTCAATATCAGAGATAGAACATGTGTAAATTTCGTATAGCATGAAAACAGCCTGTCGCCTCTAAGTGTTGAATTCAATGTTCACTTTTATATTTATATTTTATATATATATATATATATATATATATATATATATATATATATATATATATATATATATATATATACGTTTTCATATCTATCTATCTATCGATTCCTACCTATCTCACTATGTCTTTTTCTTTCTTTCTTTAATTTTATATAATTTTTCCGTTTATCTATCTATCTATCTATCTATCTATCTTGGTCTGTTCAAATTTAATTATCTAAGTCTCTTTGCATGTCTCCCTAGGTCTAGTCATATCTATCTGTATAGGTATGGTCATATTACCCTTTTCAATTTTTCCATCTCAGTTTGCACATATATATATATATATATATATATATATATATATATATATATTATGCAGTGATATCAACATTTTAAAATATGTATATTTTATGCACTTATTAATTTACATATTTATATGTATGTGCGTCGTTTGAAAATTATTTCCGTTGGATTCTAAAATTAAAATAGGTTTTCTCTTTTGTCAATTTACAGTTTGCTCATTTTTATTTTTTGGTATGACAAATATAAAACCTTGCTTTTGTGAAATAATTTATGTTATTTTGTTTTTAGAATCTGATTCCGTTTGCAAAATAAATTGGGAAATATTGAAAATAGTTCATAAAAATTCATGCATTAATACTGGCTTTTCAAATAGAGAGGCCACTGCTTCAGTGCACTATTTTAGGTAGTACTTGAAAAAGGAAATATTAATTGTGGAAATTATGCCCAGGTTTTGCCAAACATTTTCAGAATCTAAGTTATACAAAAAAGAAAAAAGAAAACTGATTCTTGGTCTGTTTTCACACTGCCTGCATATGTGATATAGCATATATATATATATATATATATATATATATATATATATATATATATATATATATTATGAAATGGACAAAGTCCGACAATTATTTAAGACATTTTATAAAAGAATATATAAACATAAAAATGTCTTTATATATATATATATATATATATATATATATATATATATATTTTTTTGTGTGTATTAGTATGTGTTTTTGAACATAGAAATATTTGGTCCTTGCGAAATGAGACAATCGTTATATTCATCTTCATATATTTATATTTGATTTATAACCTGTAGTATACTAATTTTCCCAATTACAAAGCGGCCCTTTAAGTAAACACAATTTTATTTTCCTTCGTCCCATTTCTCTCCCCACCCTTTTTTTTTTTTTTTTTCCTTCCTATCGAATTGTCTGTGGTGTGTATATGTCACCACGAAATGTATCTTTATGTATTAGACATTCGTCGACTTTCTTTTCTCCTCTTTTTAAATCCACACCCCACCCACATCTCCAAAAATTCTCTCTGTTAAGGTTTCATGTCACTCCTCCTCATACTTACACTTTCTCTAAATTCTGTTTTGATTTCGGGTTGTTTTTCTGTTTTCATTTTTTGAATTTGTAGGTCTGATGATTTGGATCGTATTTACGATTCCAATGGAATAAATTATGACCATGGAATATTAGTGTTTAAGCCTTTTTTTTATATATATATATATATATATATATATATATATATATATATATATATATTACATGAATCATTCGGACAAAAACAGATTAGTGAAGTTAATGATATAAGTGGTGAGAATACATCTTTGCAAACCAATTTATTAAAAATTACATTAACCCACGAACCTCTAGATGAATGTTGTGATCCCTGTTTTTAATAAATTCAACTTGTATAAGGTCTTTTTTTGCTAGTACTTTCATCTGTTCATTCAGGCATGGAAATTGATTTATTTATTTTTTTAAAATTCATCCAGGTAATAACGGGACACAAAAGATTAGATGTGAATTGAAATATGTTTTTTAGATGTGTGTTATGGTTTACTGAAAGAAATTCTAAGCTAAGTTTGAATTTTTTGAAAATTTAAAAGAGAATGCGTTCTTTTTACTAATATATTAATTGGAGAATTCTTTTGTTGTAGAAGTTTTTTTTTCAGTCAATGTGGCATGAACTAAATTGTTCAATAAATACAAGAATGTCACAGCTATTATCCCAGAAGTTGCACCACATATTTACATATATATATATATATATATATATATATATATATATATATATATAAAGGTAAAAGAACGAAAGTAAGATTTCAGCGTTCAAAATATTAATTTAAAACAGGGCTTAATACAAAAGTAGAGCAATAAATATTTATTTATTATGCAGTGTTACATTAGAACATGCACATACACACTACAAATCTGTACATCTTGTTTCAACATTAAAAAAATTTTTTAGCTTTTCATCAGGTAGTGCATGTTCTAATGTAACACTGCATAATATATATATATATATATATATATATATATATGATAGAATAGATAGATAGATAGATAGATAGATAGATATTGATAATATTAGTGGTTAAGATACACATACATATGCAATCATATATCTAAAATATATAAATATATATACATACATACATACACATGCATATATATATATATGTACAAAAAAAATTTCAAGAGAATAGAATCCAGGTAGAACTCAATGTCCAAGACAGAGTAAGGATATAATAAAAAGGCTTAAACACTAATATTACTGTTTAAGCCTTTTTATTATATATATATATATATATATATATATATATATATGCATATCTCCTTGAATTGAATACTGTTGCCATATCTGGTCTGGAGTCACTGGTCTTCATCTTGAGGTTCTCAACACAATCCAAAGAAGGATTTGTAGTGTAATTGTATAGTGTAATCAGTCCTGGCTTGTCATCTCGTCTTCAGTCACATTCTCACAGAAGTGATGTGGCTTCCCTCTGTCTTTTCCACAAATATTTTCATGCCAACTACTCTGATGAGCTTTTTTTCCCTGGTGCTTCGATTACATGAATTTAAGCGTGTTACTAGATTGTCATCTATGTCCCACCCTTTTACTGATGAGATAGTTAAATATAACCGCAACTTCTACTTCAACAATTTCTTTCCTCGTACTGCCTGACATTGGAAACCCCTTCCTCTCATGCTGTTATAGCTCTTTTCAGTATTGATGGCAGTTTACTTTTTAACCTTTTATTTAATATAGTATAAAAGTTGAATATATCATACTTTTCTTTTCTGTTTGCCTATAAAACCATATTTCATTGATAGTAATTAATTAATATTTTTACTTAAAATAAATAGTTTCTATTATATGAAACTAGCAATATTAAATTTAAAATCTATTTAAAAAATCTTAATATCAAATCTAAACTAATAATCTATGTTTTAGAAACTAAATTTTAATTCTATTTATTGAAATAGTACTTCTTAAAATACTATTAATGTGAATTCGATACAAGTTTTATTTTTATTAACAATGTATATATTCCTTTATTCTCAAGTATCTGGGTTTAATGGCCACATTACATTGAAACACCTTTAATAGATAGATATGAGCAGACATAAATAGATAGATAGATAGATAGACAGATAGATAATGAGTCGACTGAGATAGATAGATAAATAGATTGATAGATAGATAGAGATTAATATTTTCATTTAAAATAGATAGATAGATAGATAGATAGTGATTAATATTTTCATTTAAAATAGATAGATAGATAGAATGATTATAAGTAGACTGAGATAGATAGATAGATAGATAGATAGATAGATAGATATTAACATTTTCATTTAAAATAGATATATAGATATGAGCAAACTGAGATTGATAGACATTAATATTTTCATTTAAAATAGATAGATAATGAGTAGACTGAGATAGATAGATAGATAGATAGATAGATAGATAGTGAGTAGACTGAGATAGATAGATAGATAGATAGATAGATAGATAGATAGATATTAATATTTTCATTTAAAATAGATAGATAGAAAGATTATAAGTAGACTGAGATAGATAGATATTAACATTTTCATTTAAAATAGATATATAGATATGAGCAGACTGAGATAGATAGATAGAGAGAGAGAGAGAGAGAGAGATTAATATTTTCATTTAAAATAGACAGATAATGAGTAGACTGAAATAGATAGATAGATAGATAGATAGATAGATAGATATGATGAGACTGAGATAGATAAATAGATATGAACACCAAAGTTAAGCAGTGTTGAACCTGTTGAGTAAATTGATGGGTGACCATGACGGAACAGCAGGTGCTGTATGCTTGGATTTGCAGGTGGTGTAATGGATAATGGCTCTAAATTTGTTAATTGAAGAGCCAAGTCCCAATTCTAGTTGAGTTCATTATATTCACTTACACATAAATACACTAGGGAAAGTTATAAATCTACCTCTTCTCCTCCCAGCTATGGGTTAATTAGTAAAACTTGTCTTATGAAATCATTATTATCCCCTGACAAAAAATCATTTCAGTTTAAAAATAGTTTCTTTCTTTAAATAACCTATAAAAGGTTGATAAACCTTAAAAACAAAATCAATGAGTTACTCAATTAAATATGGTTTTATTTTTAAGACTAGCAGCATGGCACGGCGTTGCCCGTGCTTGATTCAAAAACCGTATGACTCATACAGCAATCGCTATCATTTGACTTAAAATATTTTTACCCTTACTTGCCTTTAAAGGGTGCCCTTTGCCGTGCTGATGTTGCCACATGCCCTTTACTTCTTGCCCATCTCACTGGCGAATTTTTTTCTAAGCTCTATACTAAACATTAAATCTGTTACGAAAAATAAACTAAACAAAATGAAAACAAAATGATCAGCTTTAAAAAGGACTCGTAACTGGAAAAACCGAATGAAAAGAATGTTAACAACAAATACTTTTCACACCCAACCCAGTTCTCTCGGAATCAAAATCAACGTTCAGTTTAAACAAGCGAATGAACCAATTGGAGTAAAGTGCCATGCCAGATTTAAATTTTTCCCACTTGTGACGAATGCAGCTATTGATTTTTTTTTGCATGCTAGCATGCTGAGTTAACATTCGTATCAGTCAGCTGTTGGCTCTCACGGCTGGCCAGTAGAATCTTCCTGCCTATTCATGGCAGCCAGCTATAGGCTGTCACTCTGGCCAGTAGAAAATGGTCGCAAACTACATGAAAACTGCCGTAGAAGCATGAAAAAATCGATTATTTCCACTATCGATGAGAGTTGGGAAATGCAAAGTTGGTCTTGGCCTTGTCACTAATTTGGAGCATGTGCATGTAAATTTTGGTGCAAATCCATTGAAATTCCAGCCGTGCATCTGTTACACACACACACACACACACACACACACACACACACACACACATCCTGCCTTTTATAGATAGGGATATATTAAATATTACTTATTTTTACCACCATCAAGTAAATATTATTTTTATTTACATATATTAGATTATTGCATATATTACATATTTAAAAATTAAAATATTACTTATGTATTTAAAAAATGTTTCTCGCTGATATCAATCCAGTATCAATCCGACTTTCCTTCTTAACCTTTTGTTTGATGTCATGTGAAATTATTTACATTGTTCGGACTGTTGTTCTTATATTTATTGTCATATTCATGACATTTCGACCATTGTACACTCTGGCCTTCTTCAGTTGATTGGAATTTCAAATTGAGCTCTTTATTTCATCCACTGGGGTAGATTGTTCTAGTTCTACATGCCATGCCTCTTCCAGATGCCTCAGTTATTTCCCTTTGACTAAACTCTCCAAGATTGCTTCTCAAAAAAAAAATTCTGGCTTTAAATAACCTGCAAAGAGTCGATAAACCATAGAAAATGAATGAATCAATCTATCAATTAAAAAAAAAAGAACTATTCTTAAAATACAAAATAAGTTTCAGCATTAAATAACACACATGGGTGGATTAAATATAAAAAATAAATAACATAAAATGATAAATGAGAAATAGACTTGAGGTAACAGAATTGTGGCTCTACAGAAAGATGCTGAGAATATCATAAACTAAACATGATATAATGAGGAAAGAGGGCTTAGAGATTGTAACACTCACAGGACATATTAAAAGTTAGAGGGGCAGAAGAAAGCAGAAAATAACCCAACTAATGTGTTTGTATAAATGGTTGGAAGAACAGTGATTAGGATGTAAATATTTCAAAGAGCTACCAAGGGCAGGAAATTGCGGAGAGCCATGATCCCCTATGTAATGAAGAAGAACAAGCTTGTGTATATGGTTAGCACAATAGGGATTAAGATTTTACTAAGTGCTGGAAAGGAAATTGTGGGGAGCCTGTCTCCTTGAACTCTGTTCAATGAGACAGGAGACTGTAATTGATGATTAAATCTTTGAAGATCAAAGTTGACTGGAAAGCGAGAAGCTGAACGAGAGCTCCACAAGAAAGAATCGTGAGACAAGACGCTGATTCTTTTAATTGTAACTGTCATGAGAAGATTATTTTAATTTTTAAGGAGAAAAAGGCCAAAATAATTATCAACATCCATCGTCTAAGGCAACAGACAGTGTCCAGAAGTTGGCTAAAGCTAAAGTATTTTTTTAAAACATTTCCCAGGCCTTGAAATTCCTGCACTGGTTTCTTTTTCACAGCTCTAACCCAAAACTTCCATCTTCTTGCTGCTGTCTATACATTTTGACTTCTTACACTTGATAGTTAATCTTTTCTTCAAGCTTTCCTTTGGCATCCTTTGGCATCCATGTCCTGGGTAAGACGTTAAACTACATCCAGCAGCAAGGTCTCTGATCAGGAGGTTTTGAGAAGCATGGAACCACCTCTTAATTGATGGTGTTCCCAGGTCTACCCTGACCCAGGATAATAGCACCTATTAGGGTCCTATCTATGGGTAAATAGTTAACTATAACCAGCAATACTTTTTTGAAAAAATTTATTACCAGCAATACAATTTTGAAGGAAATATATTACCAGAAACACATTTTTGACAAAACAAAATATTACCAGCAATAAAAATTTTTGTCAGCATTAAATAACTCATTGAGGTTGATATGCAATAAAACAAAATAAACCAAACCAATCTAAACCAAAGAATACATACTCTATTCATACGAATCTATACTAAAAATGTTGCCGGCATTAAATAACCCATTGAGATTGATATGCCGTTAAACAAAATAAACCAAACCAGCTTTCCTTTGCATGTAGTCTTCTTTTTGTCAAAATAGATTTGCTCTCATTGCTAGACTCACGGATAAAGAAGAATCAGTCAGCCAAGGGTTTATCAATTCTAATAAATGAAATGTAATTAATTCAAATCTTCTCATTCATCTGGTCAGGGAGCAGATATTCGTAAGATCAGATCTGCCGAAACAATGCCATGGATAACAGCAAACTTTGCCAATAAAATCTTTGAACAAATCAAGGTCCATTTCAATCAAAGATCCAAAGGAATATATCTTGAATCAGCTTAACAAGAGACTGAGTGATCGCTATTGATCTCTATTGAACAGCAAATGGCTGTAAGGTACAAGCAGAAGCAAATATACTTGATCCTGATGGATCTTTATTGAACTGAACAATACTTAAGGAATGAGGAGAGTGGAGTTTGGATAGAAAACATCTGGCTTAGACACAAAACATCTGATTGGACACAAAACTTCTGGCTTGGACACAAAACTTTGAGCTTGGACAATAAGCTCAGTTTTGGTCTTGGCACTGTTATCTTTCCAATGTCTGCCTCAACTTAATCAAAAATTAATATTTATACTGGATAGAAAATGTGACACTGAAATCATAATGAACATCTGATTAGGAAACGGTGCTTTTTGAAAGGTAAACAACATTCTAAGAAACAGAAAAATTTCATTAGAAACAAAGGAAAGCATGCTGGCTTATTAGGGGATATCTGTCTGCTTACATGCCAGCAAATGTTGGACAATCTCTCTGCAGATGGGGAGAAAACTGGAGACAACAGAAATGCGGTTCTACAGAAGGATACTGAGAATTTCATAGACAGAGAGAGAAGATTCAGAAAGACAGCTATAATTCCTTGGATGCATAATGAGGAAGGAAAGTTTGGAAAGTTTAACCTTCACAGGGCATCTCTCACTTACGTCTCTGTCCTTTGGCAGATTGTGCTCAGGGGTGACTCTGTCAAGGGACAGAGTCGCAACTGAGGAAAATTATACTGAGAGTTACCTGGCCCTAGGGAACAGTTGCCTTCTCATTGCACTAGAGAGAAGGATCGGTGCATGCACCGAGGCCAGTGCAACTGAAGGTTGCGGGGTCTTGGGGAATTTTTGTTCCTTGCCCAGGTGCATGCGCTCGGGCTCCCCACATTAAACCTACCTTGTGTCACAACCTGACCTCGTGGGTGGTCAAGTAAATACCGTGTACAAGTCATTATAAGGTAGAGTTGGAGCTTTCTTTTTAACCCCTGAATTCACTGGATAATTTAGCTCCAATTTTGCATTTATTCATATAGACCCCATAATATAGGTCTTACTTAATTAGCTATTATGTTTCTCAAACTCTTCTAATGTTGAATGCATAACTAATTCTAATTTCTGTTTTCCCATCCTTACATGATATTAATTTTGTCTTATACATTGTCCCCTGTTCTGTCACCCACAAAATAAAAATAATCGTTTGTATGGAAGATAAGGATCTACATACATCAAATCGTCTTTAAATTAAGTGACAGCAGAAGCATTATCGTTGAACTTTTAAAAGGCAAGCTTAAACATTAATTCAATACTTAAATGCAGCGATCAATTTTGAGTTCTTCTGTAGTTTATTGATGCCTATCGCATCTACCCCTCCCTAGCTATTGTGATGATGGCCAGACCAAAAGTCCTCCACAGAAGCTAACTTTAATGCCACCCAATTTTAAGCTACTTTATAATAGAATGTGCACTGCAATTTTGGATACAAAAGGAAAATAAGAGTTACTCTCCTTGAGCCATGAAAGTAATGATAGTGGCTAGTATAATATATTAATATTTTCAACCTTGCATAATCTGGCAACTTTGATCAGAAGAGTGGGAGTGGAGGAGTCACTTGGACACATACATGCACAAACACATGCACATACACTGTACTTTATATATAAGATTATATATTTATTAAAGACATTTTTATGTTTAATGTTCTTTTTTATAGATACAAGTATCTCTTAATATATATATATATATATAATATATAAAGATTATATATGGCCAATTAATGATTATCATTTTAAATTTAAACAGTGTTGTTTTAACAAAAGAAGCAACAACAACAATAATTGTGGTAACAAAAGAAGCAAATCCTATCTCCCCTCATGCTTGTAACCATCCACTGTAATAAGTGTAAACATTTCCAGCACTAATGCTGAAGTAGTCAAATAAAGCTTCTACTTCATTGTTGCTATATTATATATTATATATATATATATATATATATATATATATATATATATAATATTAATATTGACACATGTGGTCTGGTGTGCCTTTACAATGTATCTTTAATCTGCCAAGTGAGTGCTTGCCTGTGGGTAGCTTTCCATAGAGCAATCCCTTTGGGAGGTGACAGTCATCCATGCAGTGGACATGGTCAGCCCACCGTAGCTGCTAGCACTGTGGGATGACACAGCCATGTTCTTTATAACATCCTCATTATTCCCAAATTCAGTCCATGGTTTTCACAACATCCTTCTCTAGGGCTAACCTTTTGTTGCCTCAGGCCTCTTCTTCATCTCAGATTACTTGCTTTGTTTTTATTACAGCTTATCACCCCTTTGCAGGTTATTTAAAGCCAGAAAATAATTTTAGATTGTAAGAAGATTTTGGAGATAATAATGATTTACTGATATATGTCGTACTATTTAACCTATTCAAAGTGGGGGCAAATATGGCTTCATACCTTCTCCAAGGGGATTTGTGAGTAAGTGAATTTAACAAACCCAAATGGAACTGAGACTCGGCTTTCTGATTAACAATTTCGAGCCATTATAGATTGCACTACCCTTACATCCAAGCCTACAGTATCTGATATTCCCAATCAGTCACCCATCTAAGTACTGACTAGGCTTGGCATTGCTTTACCTCATGGATCACAAATCAACAGATATTTCAACTCCATAAGCCAAATATAAGTTTTAGTTTAAATAACTCACAAATGGTTGATGAGTTCTTTCTTTTTATGTGCCATGTCCTTTTAGGATGTAGGTGATCATGGCTCTCCACCTCTTCCTCTATCCCTTACAGCTCTCATCAAGTTCCTTCCCTCTGCTACCTCCGCCATACAGCATTCTGTCATCCACTTGCTTAAGCTCGCCAGGTATGTCACGTGTTGTTTTCCCTTGTCTCTCTTTCCCTCTATTCAACTCGTGAGTATCAGATTCTCCAGGCCCTCCTTCCACATTATGTATCCCAGAAACTTCAGCTGCCTCTTCCTGATGTTAAGTATAAGCTTCCTCCTCGTTTGTAGCCTCTCTAAGACTTCATCATTGCTCACACGCTCAGTCCATCATATCTTTAGACTCCTTCTGTAGAATCACATCTCTGTCGCCTCAAGTCTCTACTTCATCTTTGAGGAAATTGTCCAACATTCGATGCCATAAAGAAGGACAGATGTTACATAACAGCTGAGTATCCTCCTGTCTTTCAATACTCTGCCCAGCTTTTGAAATGCATCCTTGGCCATCCCAATACATCTATGGATCTGTGTCACACTTTTTGTTGATGAGTTACTAAACCCTAATCAATAACTCAAAGTTTATTTTCACCACCCCATATATAAGTATCTTTGTACAGCTTTTGGTGGTGGAATTTTTAAATTCAGAGTGGTCCTTCTTCAAGGCAGGATGCTAAGAGTGAGCCCTGTTATCCCCGGTATTTAACTCATAGAAGGGGAGAGAAGAGATGGATCCGTATTTTTATAAAGGGTACTTGCATAAAAGTGAGCATTACATACTTGACCAGAGTATGAACCCATCTCAAAAATTTCTCATTCCAAGCTACTAAGCATTGCACCACCTGCACATCCCATGAAAGGGAAACATGATTTTCTATGCATAACTTAGATATGGCACAAGGCCAAAAATATGAGAAACACTTTGAGGAGCGAACTCACTATTCACTTATAACTGATCTAGTGAGATAAGCTTGCTAAACATTACACCATGTCTATATTGGTTCTCTAAGTAGAGCTTAGATGTGGCACAAGGTCAATATATTGGGCACCCAGTGAGGATAGAACTCACTACTAAGTTGTAATTAATCTAGTAAATCTAGTTTGTTAACCATTAAACTATGCTGAAATGCCCAGTAGAGGTTTTTTAAGTGTAGCTTATTTTTGGTCCAGGGCTGAAAATATGGGGCGCCTAGTTAGTATCAAATTCAGTTGTGTTTGTTCCAGCAAGACAAGCTTGCTAAACATTACACCACATTAAGGAGCCCCATCCACAACCACCTGAAGAGGAATGGCGCCTAAAAGAAGGAGGAGATTATCTTTTAGCTGAAAACTATTTTTCATCTTGTTGAATTATCTTATGCCATCATGATGGCTTGGTCTTCTCAATTCAAAATAGATCAAGAAGACTTCAGTTTAATCTCCCTCTAAACGTCGTCACTGAAATCTTTTTCAGCTAAATACACTTGCTTCATATTCAGACTGATCTGTCTACCATCGTTTCTGCATAAAGTTGTTAGTCACTTCGATATATGTATCCATCAGGTTGAAGTGGATTTTCCTTTGGTTATGTGATTCCAGTCATGCAATCATCAATCCGTTATGATTACGACTAAATGATTGGACACTGCTGTCATATTTGTTAAACATTGATCAGCTTGTTATGTTGCTTGCACTTTACATTGATCTACAAATAATCATGTATCGATTCGTCTGAATTCATTTGCTCAACCGCTGGCATGTGTAATGTTGCAGCTTAAACAAGACACCAGGTTTGTTTTCAGGGTACATATTCCTTCCAGTCAAACACTTGTGGCTTAGAAATAACTATTTGACCACAAAAAAGAACCATGAGTCTACTGGCTCTTCGAACCATGAAATAGAAGCATCAGCCTATTTGTAGGAGTAGGTAAATTTTATTCTGGTTGTAACCTACCCCTAGAGATGAGCGATGCAGAGAAGGAGTCTGGTAGTTGAACAGTCTAATGGGTGTGTTCCTGTCTGTTTCACTGCAGGACAGGCTCTCATTACTCTCTATAAGTCCAGCTGGTTGTGACCACTGTCTTATAGAGAACATTGTTCTTTGTCTTGTCATCTTTGTCTAAAAAATCTTCATATCTTCATTCAGTGACCTAATTTGTCAGGGTTGTTTGTCTTGACCATTGTAAGGTCCATTTCACTTAGCTGATAATCATCAAATGCCTGAAAAATTTTTGTAACAACTCAGATGTTTCCATTTCACAAGATATTAGTTGACACTGATATCACTACATATATCAAGGAAATGTTGACTGGTATGCTTTAAGGTTGATTTGAAAGATTCCGCTCAAAGCCATATCACATTAAATAACTATTCCTCGTCTGATCAGCAAAGTTAAGCAATGTCAGGCCTGGATGATCAGTTGGGAATACCAGGTTTTGTAAGCTTGGTTGTGCTGGATATTTAATGAATAAAGGCTCCAGGTGAGAATTTGGTGTACTGAATTCAAATTTTGGCTGTATTCATCATATTTACATGTATTGCTTAAGCACAAAAACCCATCGCTGATCATGTTCTTTCTTATTTTAAAAATCCTACATGCCTATCAAGAAAACTCACATTACATATGTCTGACCATAGCTCAATTAGGACCCATTTGAACAGACATGGAAACCTACCAAACTAAAAATGTAAAATGAAACCCTAATTAATATCAATGTTCTGACCATGTTTAGGTTTGGATTGGTTTGGTTTGGTTTGTATTGGTTTGTTTTGATTTGTTTGTTTTACAGAAATATCAAACTCAATGATTTATATAATACCAAGAAAATTTTTATTGCTTTTAATATTTTTGTTTCCAAAAATCTATTTCTGGTAATATTTTTTCTTCAAAAATCTATTTCTGGAAGATTTTTTTTAAAAAAATCAATTTCTGGGAATAATTTCTCTTCAAAAATCTATTTCTGGTAATATTTTTGCTTAAAAAATCTAATTTGGGTAAAATATTATTTCTTCAAAAATCTATTTCTGGTAATATTTTTTCTTCAAAAATCTATTTCTGGTCATATTTTTTCCTTAAAAATCTATTTCTGGTAACATTTTTTCTTTAAAAATCTATTTCTGGTAATAATTTTTCTTCAAAAATCTATTTCTGGTAATATTTTTTCCTTAAAAATCTATTTCTGGTAATATTTTTTCTTTCAAAGATCTATTTTGGGTAAAATATTATTTATTCAAAAATTTATTTCTGGTAATATTTTTTCTTAAAAAATCTATTTCTGATAATATTTTTTCCTTAAAAATCTATTTCTGGTAATATTTTTTCTTCAAAAATCTATTTCTGGTAATATTTCTTCTTCAAAAATCTATTTCTGATAATATTTTTTCCTTAAAAATCTATTTCTGGTAATATTTTTTCTTCAAAAATCTATTTCTGGTAATATTTCTTCTTCAAAAATCTATTTCTGATAATATTTTTTCCTTAAAAATCTATTTCTGGTAATAATTTTCTTCAAAAATCTATTTCTGGTAATATTTTTCTTCAAAATCTATTTCTGGTAATATTTTTCTTCAAAAATCTATTTCTGGTAATAATTTTTCTTAAAAATCTATTTCTGGTAATATTTTTTTCTTCAAAATCTATTTCTGGTAATAATTTTTCAAAAAATCTATTTCTGGTAATATTTTTTCTTCAAAAATCTATTTCTGGTAATAATTTTTCTTCAAAATCTATTTCTGGTAATATTTTTCTTCAAAAATCTATTTCTGGTAATAATTTTTCTTCAAAAATCATTTTCTGGTAATAATTTTTTCTTCAAAGATCTATTTCTGGTAATAATTTTTCTTCAAAAAATCTATTTCTGGTAATATTTTTCTTCAAAAATCTATTTCTGGTAATAATTTTTCTTCAAAATCTATTTCTGGTAATATATTTTCTTCAAAAATCTATTTCTGGTAATAATTTTTCTTCAAAAATCTATTTCTGGTAATAATTTTTCTTCAAAAATCTATTTCTGGAATATTTTTTCTTCAAAAATCTATTTCTGGTAATAATTTTTTTTCAAAAATCTATTTCTGGTAATATTTTTTCTTCAAAAAATCTATTTCTGGTAATAATTTTTCTTCAAAATCTATTTCTGGTAATAATTTTCTTCAAAGATCTATTTCTGGTAATAATTTTTCTTCAAAAATCTATTTCTGGTAATTTTTTCTTCAAAAAATCTATTTCTGGTAATAATTTTTCTTCAAAAATCTATTTCTGGTAAAAATTTTTCTTCAAAAATCTCTTTCTGGTAATATTTTTCTTTCAAAAAATCTATTTCTGGTAATAATTTTCTTCAAAATCTATTTCTGGTAATAATTTTTTCTTCAAAAATCTATTTCTGGTAATAATTTTTCTTCAAAAATCTATTTCTGGTAATATTTTTCTTCAAAAATCTATTTCTGGTAATAATTTTCTTCAAAATCCATTTCTGGTAATATTTTTTCTTCAAAAATCTATTTCTGGTAATAATTTTTTCAAAAATCTATTTCTGGTAATAATTTTTCTTCAAAATCTATTTCTGGAATATTTTTTTTCAAAATCTATTTCTGGTAATAATTTTCTTCAAAAATCTATTTCTGGTAATATTTTTCTTCAAAAATCTATTTCTGGTAATAATTTTTCTTCAAAAAATCTATTTCTGGTAATAATTTTTCTTCAAAAAATCTATTTCTGGTAATATTTTTCTTCAAAAATCTATTTCTATTTTTCTTTCTATTTCTGGTAATAATTTTTCTTCAAAAATCTATTTCTGGAATATTTTTTCTTCAAAAATCTATTTTCTGGTTAATTTTTTTTTCAAAAAATCTATTTCTGGTAATATTTTTTTCTTCAAAAATCTATTTCTGGTAATAATTTTTCTTCAAAAATCTATTTCTGGTAATAATTTTTCTTCAAAGATCTATTTCTGGTAATAATTTTTCTTCAAAAATCTATTTCTGGTAATATTTTTTCTTCAAAAATCTATTTCTGGTAATAATTTTTCTTCAAAAATCTATTTCTGGTAATAATTTTTCT
>CAHIKZ030000598.1:867500-875000 GCA_903632075.3 Acanthosepion pharaonis
TTCAAAACAGAAGAAATAAGAACCTATGCTTTGTGTAATCACTAACAACGGCTTGCACACATGTCACCACTACATAACACCAAATATATTCTTTTTTCCTTTTTTAATAATGTCCACCCCAAGCAAGGCTGTGAAGCCACTAAAACACAAGGTATGGAAGTATTAGAAAACAGACTAATTACTAAGGAACGAGAATATATGAAAGAATAATAAGGTAAAACAGTTTGATATTGCACTGAATGTTTTGAATATTCAAGTAAATGTCTGTATTTTGGCAATACTGAAATGAATGCATAAAATTTGCTTTGCGAGACTTTTGGAAAATGATCATGGCTTAAGAAACGTGCCATCAACTTTAGCCAAAATTTATTTATTTCAGTTAGCAAGATGCAGATATCATAAAAGTAAAAGGAGAAAACATAACAAAGCGAAAGAACTGATGCACGCCACAATAGTGACTATATTTTATAAATAGATAAACTTGAATGAAATCGTATGCCTGCAGGCCCCAGTGGGTTAAAATGATTGTCAAGGAATCAATAGTTTTTTACAGACCGTGGCCAAGGTTTTGGCTTCACACAGCCAGAAAAAGTTCCAAATTTTGAGTGATTTGTTTATTTGGCTTCAGTTTTTAAATATATATCTTTATTCTGCATCAGATTGAGAGTCTGTATATCTGTGTGCATGTGTGTAAACATACATACATACATACATATATATATATATATATATATATATATATATATATATATCAAATGGATAAATATAGGTAAATGTACAAGCAAGCGTTTATATACAAATACACACATATATATACTCTATTGTGTAAGAAAAAAGAGTGCTCAATGTTAAATAACAGAGATATTTAATATATTAAGAAATATACATGATACCTTAAATTGATTTCACAACTCAAAGTTTGACCCTTTCTGCATTCATCACTTGCAATTTTGGGGGTTAACACTGCTTTTTTTTAATATTTCTGGTTATATTTGGTGATATTTTATTGTTTGGTTAAATTATTATTGTTTCAAAATATTTAAATTAATTGTAGTTTAATGTTTGATTTGAATTTAGTCTCAGACTATCATTTAAGATTGAAAATAAGGTTGAAAATAAGACTTATAAATTCTATTCTGTTGTTATCAAATAGACAAAATAAGAAAAAATATTTGAAGATCAAGGGGGCCAAATCCATGAAAATCAATAAAGTAATTAACAATATTATTAATATTAATATTAATAAACAAAGTAAAAGTAGTGATATCAATAATAATAATAAAAAAATATGGTGTAATAAATAAAATTAAAATACTAATAAAAATAATAGATATCAATGAAAATAAAATAATATAGAATAAAATAAAATAAAAACAAAGATATGAAAACATTGAGTTATGCGACCAATGTAAATTATGTATATTTCTTAATATATATATATATATATATATATATATATATATATATATTACATGAATCATTCATACAAAAAACAAATATAGAGGTTAATGATTTAAATGGCGAGAATACATCTTATCTCAAAACAATTTCAATAAGGTACACTAAACTTATGCAACTGGAATTTATAAAAAGGGATCATATCATTCATATACAGGTTTGGGGTTAAAAACCTTATTGAAATTGTTTGCGAAGATGTATTCTCGCCATTTAAATCATTAACCTATATTTGTTTTTTCTATGAATGATTCATGTAATTATAAATTGAACTGCACCTTAATTGAAAACACACACACACATATATATATATATATATATATATATATATATATATATATATATATATATATATATAGTCATCCATACAACAAACTGTTTTGATCTATCACAGTTCTTCAGTGTGGTTAGACATCCAATTGCTTCAAACCAGGATCAAAACCCAACTGAGAGGAAATGAAATTTTAACATTTTCTATGCAAATGGAGAGCTCAATTCAATTTGGTTGAAGAGCAATGCATTAATAGCTGTATGAGCCACTGTTTTTAAAATTACCCTTTTCTCAAGAGAGCTTAAGCGGATTTTCTGGGAGCATATCTTATCATCCATAGACCAACTGTTTTCCTGTACGACAACACTTCAGTGTGACTAGATGTCCGATTGCTTCAAGCTGGAATCAAAACTCAACCGATTTGGTATCAGTCAGAGATTCTAACCTTAGGCCATCATTGCACAGCAAAGAGGAAAGGAAATTTGAACGTTTTCTATGTAAAATATGTCAGTGGCCCAGAGAGCTCAATTAAATTAGCTTGAATATATATAAATATATATATATATATATATATTGTGTGTATTTAGGCAACAATTTTTCATTGATGCATGTTTCATTAAATAATATAGACAAGTTTTGTCTATTTATTTTAAGAAACTTCTTTTCATATTGTCTGATAAGTTTAATAACATTATCATTGAAGGACGAAAGGAAATCACCATATTGATACATGTTTAAATCCAATCTAAGCTTTCGGCTTACATAAGCCATTATCAAAGATGACAATTACTTTTCAATATATCAACCAATACACGGAACAATATTGTTAGTCTGTTTTTTTTTTTTTTACATGAAAAATTTCAAAGCAACGACTAACACATGTATATGAGGCATGGAAGCAGAACTCGCCTCACAGCTCATGATGTCACATATGACCACATGAGAGTGGAAACAAGAAGTATTAAGTATGGGAATATTGTATCTCCAATGGATTAAATAATATTTATTTTGGCCACACCACAAACTCGCTTTTCCGACACTTGACTCTATTTTTGAATGATAAATCTAACATTTTTAGGCATTTAAAACAACATGCCTGGTCACATACACAATTCTGGAAAATCCTTGGTGAAAACACAACTATACTTAAACATGAAAACAATAAACAAAAGCTAAAAATTCTTGAAGCTATATACATAAAATAGTTGAAACCTAACCTGAACAAAATAAACTATGAAATCTCTACAAATATTCTTAAATGCCTATAATTGGTAACAGAAGCCATACATTTTTGAAAGGAAAGATGCATGACAAATTGGAAAAAGTGTTTGTGACATGTTTCATCTGTTAGGACTTCATCAGACTGGGTTTGTTTATGTTGTTGTGATTACACATGCGTATGAATGAGAGATGCTGGGAGTTTCAAAATTGTTTTTTGCAATCTAACCAAATTCATCTATATTCTTTTTCTTTTTCTTTCTATCATCTTTGTTATTAAATATCCCAAATTGAACATACTAAATATTCCACATAGTGTACTGACCTTGTCTTGCAAGATAAACAGATGCCTATCTATGTATCCTTGAAAAGTCCAGTGATATCAGAATTTAAATACAGATTCACTATTACAGGCTACACTGGGCAGGCTGAATTCATTCAGCTTTAAAACAGCAGAATACGCAAGCAAATACTGTCAGGTTAACCATTACAACCAAGGAATTGCTTCAAGGATTGTTTAAAAATGTCCCTTGCGGCCTGCCTCATGGAAGAGCCTGAAACTGCTGCTTGGGATCAAATTATATTAAGGCATACAAGATTTTCCAAGAACATGCAATCAGCTGGGTAAATTTCAAATATGCAGCTCCATCAATTTACATGTGATGAATGTGATTGCATATATCTCTTCCATGCAGGTCTTGTTAACCCTAAGAAGAGTCACAGACTTTTGATAGATTATCTCTAATATTAACATGTAGAATGTTTCAGTAAACCTGTAAAAACTACTCACTAGTCTCACCTGCCACATGAAAACCAATGAGCAACCTGAACAGAATTTACAAAACAGGCCAATCCCTGTACATAACAGTCATGTCTACAATAAGCAGTGCAAGTCACTTGCTGGCTTCAATAACCATTATCATTCTGAGTGGAATGAAACCATAGATTAAAATTGTCAGAGATGGTCATATTTATTTACAGTCATCACATCTATATATATAAAGTTGTTACCTCTATCTGTCTTTCTGTCTGTTGGTTATCAAACTCCTCCTTGATTTTTGGAGATAAACCCCCATAAGCATATGTATTCTGAAACTACATTAGCCAGTGTACTAGGAAAAATATATTTAATTTTGAACCAAGGTGGTCCCCGGGGGCACAAAAAACCACCACTGAATTTTTTTTTCCCTTTGATTTAAATTAAATTTAAATTTGAACACTGGAATGACACCTAGGGTAGTTGGATAAGTATATTTCATTTTGATCAAAGGGGGCCTCCAGGGGGCACAAAACCCCCATTGAATTTTTTTCTCTTTGATAAATTAAATGTAAATTTGAACAAGAGAATGACTCCTATGGTAATTGGATATGTATTTCACTTTGATCAAAGGGGATTCCTGGGTGGCACAAAGACCCCACTGAAAATTTTCTTCCCATTGATTTAAATTAAATTTACATTTGAAGAAGGGAATGACTCCTATCCAAAATATAAAAGGAGAAAACCAGAAAATGGAGGTCACATCAACAAAATCAAAATGAGACAATATGAACGTCAAGTTGTGCAAGAAATTACCAGTCAGTGGGTAATGCCTTACAATACATATTTGTTGTGACCATTTAATTGTCATATCAATGTTGAAATCTGCTCATCAATTCATTCTACCAAGTATTGTATCAAATACATTTCAAAGGGGTCAGATCAATCTTTTTTTGCACACACCACCCCACTGATTTTTTTTTACCTTTGATTTAAATTTGAACAAAGGAATGACTCCTATTCAAAATATAAAAGGAGAAAGCCAGAAGATGGAGGTCATATTGACAAGATCATTGAGTAATATTGAAATGCATCATTTTTCTCCACAAATTATAACAACGATTTAAAATTGATCATCATTTTCTTACAAAAAAATGTGTGACACACAGCAAAACGTGGATAATTCAGCTACTGTATGTATATTGAAGATGCAGTTTTGTGTAAATGTTACCTGAATCCAAATTATGACGTGACCATTCATTTCCCATTAATACCTTCAGAAAAGTGTTTCATTAACTTTTCTTTATATTTAGTTCCATTTACAGACGTCTTAGGTAATAGGTTTTAACATTAGAATTTAACAACAGTTGACAGAGTCGGGATTTATATACATACATTAATCTTTATTTGTTAACTTACCTGTTCAGATAATGTCTACTGAAAGCTGTCACCTCTCTAGTCAGCCTTGACATGGACACCATCACAGAAACAGTAAAAGAAAGCAAGCCACACCCTTTTGTAAATAGCTCGTCAGACTTGACTGATGCCCAAGAAACACTTTGCCAAGACATATTCTGTCAGGAAAAGCGAATCACAGGAGTGTAAAAACGTCTATTTTTGGATGAACAAATTTTCTCCATATCTACGAATGCAGCACTCAATAAACTGGGTGAGTATGATTTAATATTAAGAGAATTTAATTGTCCAGACATTTCACTTGTTTGAAGGCTACTAACAAAACTAAGTTGTCGCCAATATTTTCAACTTCTGTCTGAATTTCTGTGATGAGCAATTATAATTATTTACAGACAGACCAATGTCTAAATTGTTGAACAATCCCCAAATTCCAGCCATTGTATTCTTGAGCCTTGATCAGGTGTGTGTCAGTCTGGGTAACCTACAAAGAATCATGAACGATACCCGTTCTTCAATCTCTGGGGTTAGTTTTTTCTGCTTCTGATACATCTGGGAATATCTTGTCTTGGGGGATTACTGTCATATCATGTTGAAACACTGGTTTTCATAAGATTACCATAGTTAAGCAAAGTTTAGTCTGGTCAGTAACTAGAGGGCTGACCACTTGGAATACCAGGTGCTAGATGCTGGGATGTTGTAGGTAGCGTAACTGTTAACAATTCTGAACTGGAAATCAGAGTGACAAGTTTCAATTCCAGTCATGTTTGTTATATTTATATGCACAAATTCCACAGGTAAAGGAACAATTCTCCCACTTTATCCCCCAGCTATGGATTAATTAGCAGAAAATATCAGGAAATTATTAACCCACAAATGTTGATAAGCAGTAAAAAAGAATTCCATCATAAAAAATCATGTGTTGCTTAAATTTTCATTTATTGCTAGTTCTGTTTCTACAAATGTTTGACTAGTCAAGGATTTAGGAACATTTTTTATGGAAAAGATAGGGAGTTATACTATACAGAGGTAATTTTCTCATAGAGGTTTAAAATCTCTTAATTTTGGTCACCTGTTACAAATTTGCAAAGTAAATAATTTCTGGAGGGGTTAATATTCATATATTTCCAGTGAAAATAACCTGCCTGGCAGGCCTAAATTATCACAGTGTCTTTGGCTAACCTTAACAGTACAGGTAAGCTCCATTAGTCTGCTTCCTGTGGCTTAGGCATGAACAAAAACAAAAGTATGCAATCTAAATCTTTGTATCAGATATTTTACAGTAAGTGGTTTTTCTCACCATTTTGGGGTAGCTTTGTACAAAAAAGAATGAAGATCATTTATTTCTTACAAAATATATCCAGGATGATGCCCAGTATTGCAATATATGTCGACACTATCACTCGGAAACTGGGGTCACATTATACGTAAGATATATGAAAAAATTTATTGACATTGCATTTAAAGTTTTGAAGATCAAAGTTGACTGAAAATCAAGAAGCCGGAAGAGAGTTCCACAAGTGAAAATTGAGCAAGAACAATAGAAGAGTAATCAGGAAGACAGGAGATAATGATTGACATTGCATTTACATTTTTGAAGATCAAAGTTGAGTGGAAAGCAAGAGGCCTGAAGAGAGTTCCACAAGTGAAAATTGAGCGAGAACAACAGAAGATTAATCTGGAAGACAGTAGATAACGATTGCCATTGTATATAAATATTTAAAGATCAAAGTTGATTGGAAAACAAGAAGTTAGAAGAGAGTTCCACAAGCGAAAATTGAGCGAGAACAATACAAGAGTAATCTGGAAGACAGTAGATAACAATTGACATTTTATTTAAATATTTAAAGATCAAAATTGATTGGAAAACAAGAAGCTGGAAGAGAGTTCCACGAGCAAAAATTGAGTGAGAACAACAGAAGAGTAATCAGGAAGACAGTAGATAACGATTGCCATTGCATTTAAATTTTTTGAAGATCAAAATTGATTGGAAAGCAAGGAGCCGGAAGAGAGTTCTACAAGCGAAAATTGAGTGAGAACAATAGAAGAGTAATCAGGAAGACAGTAGATAACGATTGCCATCGCATTTAAATTTTTGAAGATCAAAGTTGAGTGGAAAGCAAGAAGCCGGAAGAGAGTTCCACAAGCGAAAATTGAGCGAGAACAATAGAAGAGTAATCAGGAAGACAGTAGATAATGATTGCCATCGCATTTAAATTTTTGAAGATCAAAGTTGACTGGAAAGCAAGAAGCCGGAAGAGAGTTCCACAAGCAAAAATTGAGTGAGAACGATAGAAGAGTAATCAGGAAGACAGTAGATAACGATTGCCATTGCATTTAAATTTTTTGAAGATCAAAATTGATTGGAAAGCAAGAAGCTGGAAGA
>CAHIKZ030000598.1:880000-882500 GCA_903632075.3 Acanthosepion pharaonis
TGGGGGTGATATGCATAAATATATATATATATATATATATATATATATATATATTTCTACATGTGAAATATTCTCTTCAAACATAAAGTAATTAACATATTTTTTCAGTTGACCATATGAATATACAACAGTGTTTCTAAATCCTTCTTGTTGCTAACAACATTTTGTTTGTTGCTTATAGATACTTTGTTTCAATAAATTCATAATAAAATAATAAGTTAACTTAATTTTGGAATAACTTATTCAAAAATAATAAGTTAACTTATTCGAAAATAAGTTAACTTATTCAAAATTAAGTTAACTTATTCCAAAAAAATAACTTAACTTATTCCAAAACAATATGTTAATTTATTCCAAAATAATAAATTATTCTACAATTCGCTTGAAGATGAAACAAAACTAATGCTTTTAATTTAATTACATAATTAAATTTGAAGTTTTTAGCTTCAGATTTTGAAACATGGTTATTACTGTGTAGCAAAGAAACCATATTTTAAATCAGTTAATTTATAATTATAATATATATATATATATATATATATATATATATATATATATATATATATATATATATTTGTTTATTTAGGAAGCAGTCTTTCTCTCATGCACATTTCCTTGAATACTACAGACAAGGTGCTTTGATTTAGTTTTTTATAGAATTTCTCAGGTGATCTAATAATTTTTTTCTTTTCGGTTGATAAATTATATGAAAACTGTCCAAATGTTCTTTTTACCCGAGAGCTTTCGGCTATACATTTAGCCATTTTAAAGGTTGAAATATATTAACTGTTAACAAGAAATAGCTTGTTGTACATATGTATTTATATAACGTTTTCTTGTTAACAGTTAATATAATTCAACCTTAAAAATGACTAAATGTATAGCCGAAAGAACAATTGGACAGTTTTTATATAATTTATCATCCAATATATATATATATATATATATATATATATCGTCTGAATTTTTAGAAAATTTTATTGTTAACAGCAAAAATTCTTACGGCATTTTTTTTCCTATTTGTATATTTAAAAAATCCAGACGACATGCATTTAACGGATGTTAGATTTCATTGAAAAATACATCCCTACCCCCAACCAAAGCGTAACTAATAACTGATACATCAAAATACAGACATTATGAACACGCAACCACCCCTTGTCTAGTTGAAGTGGATTTATCTGTAACCTTGGAAACGTGAATTATGATTTAAGATGTGTCTTTAAAACCCAGTAATTTTAAAAGTTACCCAAAATTCGGTTGAGGATGAAATGGAACTAATGTCTTCAATTTAATTACAAAAAAAATTAAATTCGGGGCTTTTTTAGCTTCCATTTTTGAAACATGGTTAGAACTGTGTAGTGAAAATAACCATATTTTAAATCAATTAATTTATAATATTAATGCTCTGTAAATTTACGTTGAGCACTATTTTGTAAAAAATAAAATTATCTATAAGAACACCGGATTATATATCTTACTGTTCTTTCTTTTTTATTTATATATATATATATATATATATATATATATATATATATATATATAAATAGCATATAGTAAATGCTTGTAGCATTGATGAAATAAAGTTTGGTATAAGAATGTTTGTATGTAGACATAAGAACAAATATCTATTGAATAACGTTGAGCTGGATTAACTTTAGTAACTGCCACTTCGACTCATGTATTTGCTATATTTCTTTTTTCTGTTTACATTTAGAGAGAGAGAGAGATAGATAGATATTGATATATTGATATATCAATCTCTCTCTCTCTCTCTCTATATATATATATATATATATATATATATATATATATATATATATAATTATATATCAGTTTGTTCATATCCATCTCAGTCTGAACATTATCATCTATCTATCTCTGCTTTGATCTATTCATATCAATCTCTCTCACTATCTATCTATCTATCTATCTATCTATATATATATATATATATATATATATATATATATATATATATATGTCAATGTGTTCATATCTAGCTATCTCAGTATGATCATTATCAATGTTTCTATTTATCTATGCTTTCATCTTTTCATCTCTGTGTATATATATATAAACACACAACTTTTTATTTTTAATCTATCCATTTATTTCTTCTCTAAAGAAAGAAGTTTTAGGTCAGACTTTTATTTGACAATGGCTACATGCATGAAACTTTGAGTAGCATAGAGAAGTGAGGAACAAATATACATTTACTCTTCGTATATATATATATAATAATAATAGTTGGCCACTTGAGGATACCAATCTACTAGGGTGGCGAGCCAATCCCTATTGCAGACGCTCGCTCAGGCACAATTGTGTTTGTCCAACACCCAGAGAGCCCAACTGTGATTTATACTGCAACTATGCTGAGCAGACCTTAGTTACAATTTCTGGGAAAGAGTGTGTTATTTGGCATAATCAACAACTTGAACAAGGCCAGCATGCTCAAACCCTCGACCACGATGACTTGTGACTTTCTGTGAGCACACCC
>CAHIKZ030000598.1:890000-897500 GCA_903632075.3 Acanthosepion pharaonis
GTAAACTAGATTAATCTAAATTAATCCAAATAAATAAATAAACAAACTAACAAACCGATCCTGATAAAATAACCGTTAGAAAAACAAGTAAAGATAATCAATCCAAATAAATAAATGAAGTAATAAACAAATTAAGAACTGCTCCCCCACAAAATAATAGTTTGAATAAACTACAGCAATCAACCCCAAAATTGAATAATTAGCTAGAATTATCTTCCCAAACCAAAACAAAACTATTAAATAAGCGATATAAACAATTTTTTACTACGTTAATAAAAAACGCCCCTTAAAATAAAAATAAATAAATAAATATATAAGATAAGAAATAAAAATAAAAATTAAAAATAAATAAAAACAAGCAAAACAATTTAACCCAATATATAAATAAATGAACAAATAAACGACTTCCAGAAAAATAACCACCAAAATAGACTAACCACAATGCACCCCTGACCCAGATATATAAATAGCCGAGAAAAAAAAAACGACACTCGTGGCCTGACGATTACATCTAGCATGAAACAGCCTGTCGCCTCTAAGTGTTGGCTTCAATGTTCACTTATATATATATATATATATATATATATATATATATATATATATTCGTTCACTTTCCAACTGTCATAAAGCAGCTTCCTGTGCCATTTCGATAAATACTTCCATGGCAATTGTTATAATGTACTAAAGATGGCCACTGTGACATACTCAGCGAGCGACATGTTGTTGAATTAACATTCTGAAGTGATGTGAAATTACAGACACCTCATTAAATTCACTCTTACAATTTGAAGTGAACAAAAATATTTAAAAAAATTACAATTAATACCCACAAGGTTCTATGGCATTTTAATAGGAAACCAATGCGGGTAAAAGTGGCACCAAGCATTTTCCAGCAAACCTGCCATTTCACGCCCATTGTTGCGAACTACCCTCATTCCCTTTATATTCCTTTGGGGAAGTTTATGTTCCACTCAAGCAGGTTCTACCTATGAAATTGTGGAACCGACTCTCAAGACGATATTGCCTTAATCACTATCTTAACCTGTTCAAGTGTAGGGTTAACCGTTATCTATCCACATATCTGCATAAATTATGCTTCTAAACATTAATGACAGCAGACATGGAAAATAAATTACAAAACCTCCTACAGAAATATCAAAGGAGAGGAAGAAGAACGTACTAAGCATAAACTACAAGAAGACAGAATACACAGTAAAAAGATTACCCCGAAATGCACTTTGCAGGTCCTGGGATTCTAATATCAAACAGGCGCGGTAGTTTAAATACCTGGGAAGTGTTTTGACAGAGGACGGTAAGTGTGACACTGAGATCCATAGATGTACTGGGATGGACAAGGGTGCATTCTAAAAGCTGGGCAGAGTATTGCGAAACAGGAGGATGTCTTTGGTAACAAAGAAAAGAATACTGAACAGTTACGTGACATCTGCCCTTCTTTACGAATGTTGGATGGTCTCCTCAAAGATGAAGAAAAGACTCGAGGCGACAGAGAAGTGCTTCTATAGAAAGATGCTGAGGATATCATGGACTTAGCGTGTGAGCAAAGGATGCAAACAGGGAGAAGGCTTATATTTAACATCAGGAAAAAAGCAGCTGAAGTTTCTAGGACACATAATGAATAAGTAGGGCATGGGCAACCTGAAACTCACAGGTTGAATAGAGGGAAATATACCTAAGGGAAAGCAATACATGACATACCTGGCGGGCTTGAGCAATAAAAACACCCCTTAAAATAAAAATAAATAAATAAATATATAAGATAAGAAATAAAAATAAAAATTAAAAATAAGTAAAAACAAGCAAAATAATTTAACCCAAATATATAAATAAATGAACAAATAAACGACTTCCAGAAAAATAACCACCAAAATAGACTACCCACAATGCACCACTGACCCAGATATATAAATAGCTGAGAAAAAAAAAAAAACACTCGTGGACTAACGATTGCATCTAGCATGAAACAGCCTGTCGCCTCTACGTGTTGGCTTCAATGTTCCTTATATTATATATATATATATATATATATATATATATATATATATATATATATATATATTCAGTCACTTTCCAACTGTCATAAAGCAGCTTCCTGTGCCATTTCTATAAATACTTCCATGGCAATTGTTATAATGTACTAAAGATGGCCACTGTGACATATAGATGACAGAACGTGGTCTGGAAGAGGTGGAAGAGGGACGAAACTTGTTGAGAGCTACAAGGGATTGGGGAAGTGGGGAGCCATTATCGCCTACGTCCTGAAAGGACAGGGTACTTAAAAAAGACTCTGTAACCCTCTACCTCAAGTGGCTCCCAGGCTTTGTGAAGGGCGAAAATCATTGTATAAAAAAGTCATATATTGAATATTTAAAAATAGGACAGTTTCATTTCCTTGGCGTTTTTTTTTTTTTTTGAAACAGTGTTTTCTGTCTTACTTTCTTAATTTACCAAAACTACAGTGTCGTCTGCTTAGCGTAGCGGAAGGTTATTCATGAAGAAAAAAAATCTTCCAGAACAGTCATCCTTACGAAATCAACAAATGAATTAATATAACAGAGTTAGAAACGCAAATTATTTAAATGAAATGGTGTAGAAGATAAAAGTTTTTGCTTTTTGCTTCAATACGTGGCATTTAGAATTTGTTTTTATTTTTTGCAGTGAGCAAGGTTGAGCGAAAATAATTGGATGCGAGGGAGAGAAAGGGAGTGCGGGGGAAGGGAGAGAGAACCAAGAGAAGAAAAGTGAGGAGAGGGGGAAAAAGAAGAAAGAAAGATCAAGAGAGAGTGAGAAGCTTGCAAGTTAATGAAAACGAAGGAGAAAGAACGAGAGGAAGAAAAAGTGAAGCGACAAGAGAGAACAAAAAAAAGGAAAGAGAAAAAAATAAGAAGGAAGACGAGGCTTAGAAGGAAAGAAAAAAAAAGAAGGCGAAAGAAAGAAGAAAATAATGTGAAAGTGATAGACAGGGGGAGAGAGGGGAAGAAAAAGTGAAGTGAGTAGAGAGACGAAAAACGGAAAGAGAGTAAAAATCAAAAAGAAGGAGAGGTTTGAAAGGAAAGGAACGGAAAAAAGGAGGAGAAAGAAATGAGAGCGAGAGATGAAGAAAAAATGAAGGGGGGAGAGAGATTAAAATAAAGGAAAGAGAGAAAAATCAAGAAGGAAGGAAAAGAACAAGGAGAAGACAGAAAGAAAAAAGTGAAAGAGAGAGAGATAAAGAGGAAGAAAAGATGAAGTGAGGAGAGAGAGCAAAGAAAGCAAGAAGAAATAAGAAGCAAGGAGAGGCCTTAAAAGAAATGCAAAAGAAGGAGAAAGAAAGAAAAAAGAATGAAGAGGAGAGACAGAGAGAAAGAAAATAGAAAAGTCAGCAAACAAGGGAAATGGCAGCTCTGGAAAGAAAAATGAAGGAATTAGAAAGAAAGGATAAAACAGTAGAGCAAGAGAAAAGAAAAACAGAGAAGCAGAAGAATGAAAAATAAAAAAAAGGTTTAAAAAATGATAAATGAAATGAATTATAAAAAAGAATCTTTTAAGAAGAAAGCAAAGAAAAAATGAATAGAGAATGAAGAAAAATAAAGAGATGAATAATGAAAACGTAAAAGGAATATAAATAAAAAAAAAAACTTTTATTGACAGAAGGAAAATCGATGAAAAAATAATGAACAAACAGTAGGCAAAAAATACGAACGAGGTCTTTAAATATATAAAAAAGAAAGAAAACGAAAATAAAGAAACCTGATGAATGAAATAACACTGAATAAGAATGAAAAAATAAAAATACCTGTGGAAAAGAATGACATTTGAAATAATTAAATGAATGCTATTGAATGAGAATGTATATGCAACACACACATCGAGAAAGAAAGTTATTTTAAGAAAGAAACAAACGATGAGAAAGAAGTGATAAAAGGAAGAATACAAAGAAAGAATAAAAAAATTGAAATATAGGAAAAGAAAAAAAACATTAATAAAATTAAAGATCAAAAAAGGAATGAATAAAACCAATTTTAAATAAGTATGAAAAATTAAAATTAGTACAGAAAAAAAAAAGAAAAAAAGGAAACTGAATATCTTACATACTTGATCAAAGGAATAAAATTAGAGGAAAAAATATAATTATTACAGTGAGAATGAAAGTAAAGTAAAATCTGCATGAATGGAAGAAGACTGAATAAGACTGAAAGAAAACAGCAAAAAAAAAAAAAACAGAAAAAGGTAAATATTAGAGAAGAAAAGGAGAAAGAAGTGGCATGAAGAATAAAAAAAAAACAGAAAAAAGTAGTAAAGTTTTTATATAAAAAATCAGCAAAAAACCGAAAAATGGAAAAATCCTTATGCAAGATGGCAAGGCTGGGGGAAGAAGTAAAGCTAAAAGCAAACGAAAGAAAACAGGGCGGCGAATCGCGCGTTGGCATCCTTCCAAAACTCGAAGCTAAACGAGTGAATGAATGAATGTAGAATACCGCAATTTTTCATCCGCTTCAAAAGACCTACTTTCACTTTCACTTTCACTTTCATTTTAGCTTTTAGTGAAATCCTGACTGCTGGCATCGGCTTGCTACTACATTTACTACTTCTTTATTTATTCTAATATTTACAATAACAAAAAAACGTTGTCGTTAATAATAATAATAATAATAATAATAATAATAATAATAATAATAATAATGTAATAGTTGAGTCATTTACTCTTTGTTTTGTTTCATTTGTTTAAGGTCGTATCAACTCCTTATGGGCCAATTAATACCGAAATTTAATTTTCTTGGGAACTTTGAAGTAATAAAATTCTGTTATTCTACTTTCACAATTGAGTACATGGTAGATGATACTCAGCTTTTGTGCATATACATGCTTGTGTGGACATAATTTTTAGAGGCGGTGATTTTTTTATGTTGTAGTTTTGTTGATGTTATATTTTAGAATACAGTTTGATTTCTTTAAGAAATTGTAGGATATTATATGCATTAATGTTACGAAAGAGTTCCTTTGTGTTCGTTGCTTGGTTGATTTTGTTTAGCAGAATATCAACCACAAGGTTAAATTAAATATTTTGAACCCAGTTTTATGATTTCAACGAAACATTTTGAACGCAATTGCATGCCTTCAATTACAGATAAAATGTATTTATTGTTTGATTTTCTCTCAAAATGTATTATTGATCATTTTGATTTAAAGATGTGGTGCTAGTCATTTTAATAGGTTTTACTATAAAAATGTAATTTTATACTTTCACTTTCACTTTTGTTTTTGGGCTCAGTATTTGTCCATAGCTGGCACTCTAGCTGTTACTCCTACCCAAGTGTGGGTGGACCCGAACACAACAGAAATTAAAAGGTGTTTCCACGCTCCACAAAACCTCCACTCTCCCGATCAGAGGCCTTGCTATCGGGTGTATTGTGTCATGATTACGTGAAAAATAACGAGTAAAGGTAATCGAGGTAATCGTCTTGTATGTGCAGTATCTCTTCAGGACGTGGGCAATCATGGCCCTCTACCAATCTAGTGTTGTCTTCTTTTTCATTTTCTTCTTCTTTCGTCCGAAAAGTATCGTTGGGGCGTAGACGTGCTAAGCTGTCCATCATTCACCTCTATATGTCCTGCTGGTGTGCCAGAGCCAGGGTCTCTGCGAATGGTTTCTTGGTATGCTTATCATATGGCGTGTCTTCGAGAGAGGTAACCTGACAGAGACCATCCGTCTCCAGGTTTAACCACAGTCGACGTCCTCCAATTAGTTGGCTTTCCTTGGTCACGAACATATGGCCGTTGTAATTCATCTGAGAAACCTTTCCGCCCTGGCCGTTGGCCTGCGTCGAACAGATTCTTCGCCCAGTGGTGACGTGTTAACCCCACCCCTTCACGTGAATTTAAAAGGTTTTGCCGGGGCATGGAAACTTGGAGCTATTACGTGAGAGATTTAGGAGATGATACCCGTCCTCACGAAGGTGCTTCGTACCACACAGCAAAGGTCCTACATCTATCCAGAGACCCGTATGTCGTTGTTTTTTTTGTAGCTCTCAGTAATTTTTTGCTATCTCCCCTAATCTCTGTTTTCCAATCATTACGCAGACTCATTAAGTCGGTTACGCTCTGCTTTCTTCCAACCAGCTGGCCTTCTATATGCCATGTGAGTGTCAAATTCTCCAAGCCCTTTTTCTTCATTATGTGATCTAGAAATTACAGTTGTTTCTTTTTGATTGAAACTATCTTTTTGATTCCATTTTCTCTTAAACTTCGTCATTGCTCACATGTTCAGTCCATGGTATTCCCAGAATTGCTATTGCCTTAAATGTCTTCTTCATCTGTGATGGGATTGTTAACAATTCACTACCATCTTTTTTTTAAGCATTTCACCCCAAGCAAAGCCGGATTGCCACTAGCACGCAAGGGGTTACAGAGAGTGAAAGCGAGAGAAAAGACTCTGTATAAGTGGTGGGGGTGAGAAAAAGATAAATGACAAGCGGGGTTCAAGTAAACAGAAGATGGCGGTTAACACTACATTTAAATTTTTGAAGATTATAATCATCAGGGAAGCAAGTAAGAGGAGGGGAGTTCCATAGACGGGAAGTGCGAGAAAAGAAACTGTTGGAGTAGAATTGACGGTTACATTTAACTATTTCAACAGTATAACGGTGGGACCTAAATGCCAATCTAGTAGCACGCTTAAATTCATTTAGTCAGGGCATCTGGGAAAAGAGCTCGTCAGTGCAATCGTCATGAAAATATTTGTAGAGGGAAGCCACATCATGTCTGTGAGAAAATGACTGAAGTCGAGATGCCAAGTCAGCATCGATTACATAGCAGATCCTTCTTTGGATTTTGTCAAGAACCTTGAGATGAACAGAGGGGACACCAGTCCTGATAAGGCAACCGTATTCAATGCAGGGGCGAATAGTAGATTTGTAAATGTATTAGATGGATCCTGAGGGGAAACCAATTGACACGACACATAGAGAACCAACTTTCTTTACAATAGATGCAGGTGTTGATTCAATGAATGTGTTCCACCCCAAGACAGTCGAAAAGGTGAGGCCAAGAAAGCATAGTGAAACGCCCCCCCCCCCAAGGTGTCGAGCATCAGCCGTAGAAGAACCGATATTAAATAATAGTTCTGTACTTTTTTTCATTGTTTTTAATGAGTTTTTTCCCTGCTTCTTAATACTTGGCTTATCTTTTGAAAGGCAACTTTTGCGATTATAATTCTCTTTCGTATTTTGGTGTATTTTACGTACTCTGTTAAAAGACGTCCTCGATAATTAAGCTTTTGAACATGCTCGGTTTTGGCGTCTTCTTTTAACAAAGAACATCTTGGGATGTCCGGGTCTCTGACAACCATACTTCCTGTATTCTTACAAGTAACGTTTAGTCCTTTCATCTCGCTTTCTTTTATGACCTTTTCTAAGATTTTCTAAGTTGAACAATAGTCAAGATGAGAAATGTCTCAGGAAAATAATAATTGGTCATTTTTCAATATTCGCACTTTTATTTCTA
>CAHIKZ030000598.1:902500-917500 GCA_903632075.3 Acanthosepion pharaonis
CGGGTTTCATATCGTGTATATTTAGCTATGAAGCGGCTAGTAAAGCCTTATCAGACCGGGTTTCATATCGTGTATATTTAGCTATGATGCGGCTAATATAGCCTTATCAGACCGGGTTTCATATCGTGTATATTTACCTATGATGCGGCTAGTATAGCCTTATCAGACCGGGTTTCATATCGTGTATATTTAGGTATGATGCGGCTAGTATAGGCTTATCAGACCGGGTCTCATATCGTGTATATTTAGCTACGATGCGGCTAGTATAGCCTTATCAGACCGGGTTTCATATCGTGTATATTTACCTATGATGCGGCTAGTATAGCCTTATCAAACCGGGTTTCATATCGTGTATATTTAGCTATGATGCGGCTAGTATAGCCTTATCTGACCGGGTTTCATATCGTGTATATTTAGCTATGATGCGGCTAGTATAGCCTTATCAGACCGGGTTTCATATCGTGTATATTTACCTATGATGCGGCTAGTATAGCCTTATCAATCCGGGTTTCATATCGTGTATATTTAGCTATGATGCGGCTAGTATAGCCTTATCTGTCCGGGTTTCATATCGTGTATATTTACCTATGATGCGGTTAGCATAGCCTTATCAGACCGGGTTTCATATCGTGTATATTTAGGTATGAGGCGGCTAGTATAGCCTTATCAGACCGGTTTTCATATCGTGTATATTTAGCTATGATGCGGCTAGTATAGCCTTATCAGACCGGGTTTCATATCGTGTATATTTAGTTATGATGCGGCTAGTATAGCCTTATCAGACCGGGTTTCATATCGTGTATATTTAGCTATGATGCGGCTAGTATAGCCTTATCTTACCGGGTTTCATATCGTGTATATTTAGGTATGATGCGGCTAGCTTAGCCTTATCAGCCCGGGTTTCATATTGTGCATATTTACCTATGATGCGTCTAGAATAGCCTTATCTGACCGGGTTTAATTATGGTTATGTTTGCCCGCCAGTTTCTCTTTTTGGGCCTGATACTCTCTCATAAGATATGACTCTCCGCCAGAACCTCTCAGTATTGTTCATACAACAAAATCTTCCTTTGTGGGCGTTGAAGCTATACAAACGTTCCTGTCTAGGCATCTGCAACAGGATTCATTTAAATATAGTTTTCAGTTCAAACCTTGGCTCTGGTAATGCTAAAAAGTCAGATAATCTGTTTCGTGGGAATAAACGCACAAGCAAGACAAACATGAATGACACTGGTGTGTACGAACCGATAAGAGGTATCCCTTAATCAGGGCAAACGGAAACATAAAAAAATACCCACGTGGATTGCATAATAATTTTAGTGTGATATTAGTTTCTGAGTACACAGGAAAATATCCGGGATTCAATAATACAGCAGTTGAAATTTGTAAATTATTTCTCTTAAAACAATTTTCCAAGAAAATAGATTTCTGAAGCACAATAGCTGTTATAGCTCCTTCCAGTATTGATGGCAATTTCCTTCATAACGTTTTGTTTTAGAGTATATCATTATTTTCGTGTTACATATTCTATCGTTTTAGTTGTTTGCTGATGTTGGTAGTCATCAAGTATTGTTTTTTTCTTCTAATATTTGGTTCAGTTCTTCGCTTACGATTGTGTAGCTCCATCCACAATATTCAAATTATGATGGTGTTTGCCAAAATTATCTATCTATCTATCTGTCTATCTATCTATCTATCTATCTGTCTATCTATCTATCTCAGTCTCTTCATATTTATCTATCTATCCCAGTCTCTTCATATCTATCTATCTCAGTCTGTTCTGTTTTCAAGTAATATTGTTTCTACTATTTGGTACAGGATTTTGCTTGCGATTGTGCAGTCCACAATGTTTAAAAAATGGCGGTCTTTGCCAAGATTAACAGGCTTCACACGCACAAAATGTATTTACTGTTGATATTAGAAATCTGTTTCAGACTGTTCATATCTATCTATCTATCTATCTATCTATCTATCTATCTAAGCAATCATATCTTTTTCTTTCTATCTCTCTCTTTCTTTCTTTCGTTCTTTCTTTCTATCTATCTATCTATCTATCTATCTATCTATCTATCTAAGCAATCATGTCTTTCTTCTTTCTCTCTTTCTTTCTTTCTTTCTTTCTATCTATCTATCTATCTATCTATCTATCTATCTATCTAAGCAATCATATCTTTCTTCTTTCTATCTCTCTCTTTCTTTCTTTCTTTCTTTCTATCTATCTATCTATCTATCTATCTATCTAAGCAATCATGTCTTTCTTCTTTCTCTCTTTCTTTCTTTCTTTCTTTCTATCTATCTATCTATCTATCTATCTATCTATCTATCTATCTAAGCAATCATATCTTTCTTCTTTCTCTCTCTCTTTCTTTCTTTTTTCTATCTATCTATCTATCTATCTATCTCAGTCTGTTCGTATCTATCTATCTATCTCAGTCTGTTCGTATCTATCTATCTATCTATCTATCTATCTATCTATCTATCTATCTATCTATCTCAGTCTGTTCGTATCTATCTATCTATCTATCTATCTATCTATCTATCTATCTATCTATCTATCTAAGCAACCATATCTTTTTTCTTTCTCTCTTTCTTTCTTTCTTTCTTTCTTTCTTTCTTTCTATCAATCTATCTATCTTAGCTGTTTCTTATCTATCTACCTCAGTATGTTCTGTCTCACCTTCTTTTCTTTTTCTCTCAAAACAATTTTCCAAGAAAATAGATTTCTGAAGCCCAATAGCTGTTACCGCGCTTTCCAGTATTGATGGCGGTTTCCTTTCTAACCTTTTGTTTCAAGTAGTGGCGAAGGCCAACATCTTGATTATATGATTATTTTCTCTTCGAGTGGCCAAGATTGACAGTCTTCACTCGCTCAAAATATATTTACCGTTGATCTTAGAAAGCCGTTGTATACAGTTTTGATATTTTCTGAACGGCTTTGGCACCATGCAGGGCATCCATATGAAAGCCTAAAAAGGTTACCCGAAACTACAAGAAAATCAGGAAGGCAGAAGATTAGATCGACCGAAACGTTGCGGCAATAACAACAAAGAGGAGAGTATTAAACAGAATATAAATAATATGAGCTATTATAACAATCAAAAGAAATAGGCTGCTCCGAATAGCAAGGTATCTAAGAAAATTAATAGTTGTGTAAAATGTATGTTTCTTCTTCATCATTAGGCTATGGCTCTATTGATGTGCCTATTCAAAGAACGGTCGCTTAATTTAAGGTCTTGCGTATCATCGTTTCAAATTGCAATCATTTCGCCTCATTTAATTTATACCTTTCAAAATGATACGGAGTACATTGCTTTTTTATCTGTCTCTATTGATCTCATGATCTGTTAGAGTGATATTTTTTTTTGTGTGTTCAGAAAGCAAGTTAAACATTTGGTAGGCAGAGGAGACAGTTAAGAATAGGGCAGGAGGGGGGGTTAACAAATATGATCGATGCGCACATTCAAATGAACAGCTTTAAATTATGGATAAAAGTGAAAACCAAGAATTATTTTTTCTGCTGGTATACAAACATAAATACACACGCATATCTATCTATCTATCTATCTATCTATCTATCTATCTATCTCAGTCTGTTCGTATCTATCTATCTATCTATCTATCTATCTCAGTCTGTTCGTATCTATCTATCTATCTATCTATCTCATTCTGTTCATATCTATCTATCTATCTATCTATCTATCTATCTATCTATCTATCTATCTCATTCTGTTCGTATCTATCTATCTATCTTATTCTGTTCGTATCTATCTATCTATCTATCTATCTATCTATCTATCTATCTCAGTCTGTTCATATCTATCTATCTATCTATCTATCTATCTCAGTCTGTTCTATCTATCTATCTATCTATCTATCTATCTATCTATCTATCTATCTATCTATCTATCTCAGTCTGTTCGTATCTATCTATCTATCTATCTATCTATCTATCTATCTATCTATCTATCTATCTATGTCATTCTTTCCCTCTTTGTAGTTTAGCATCATGGGAAATCTGTAATTTGTCCTTGCTAATCAGGCGCTTCCTCTGAACCTAAATGGTATGGCACATCAGTCTATATGACGGTTCCGTGTATGATACAGGTTCGATTCCTGTCGGAGGAGACATATTTTCTATGAAATATCTGGGACATTCATGCCAGTAAATGTTGTTAATACTGTTTATTATGAACAGATCATTTACATAAGTATTTGTATCTATAAAAATAACGTATAAACAGAAAGTATATATATATATATATATATATATATATATATTTATATATATATATATATATATATATATATATATATATATATATATATATATATATATATATATATATATATATTGAGAGACATTTCATCCGATTGAGTTTATTGACGTTGATATGACGTCACATGCTTATGAACGAGAGACGCTGGGAATTTCAAAATTTTGAAAGAATTTTTAAAAATAATTTTTGCAATTTAACCAAATTCATCTATATTCTTTCTTTTTCTTTCCATCATTTTTGTTACTAAATATCCCATATTGTGACAACAGAAAATCTATCAAGAATCGTGATATGTTGTTAGAATCTGGACGTTAATTTACTGCAGCTAAACGTAGGATTACGGCACTTTCGAAACATTTTATTCTTAGTGAATTATTTTCTATTTTAATTAGAGTATCATTTTCATCTCAAATATCGTTATATATATATATATATATATATATATATATATATGTGTGTGTGTGTGTGTGTGTGTGTGTGTGTGTGTGTGTGTGTGTGTGTGAAAATATATAGAAAATAGGAAAGAACTTGTTAGGTAAATAATCCAAAGTTCTTTAGTTCTTTCAACAATATAAATAAAAGAAATCAGACTTCTCTATCTAAATATTTTTGGCATTTGAAGGAAATAAATAGGACACCTAAAGTAAAATGGAAAATTATAAACAGCACTAGAACTTGTAAAACTTGGGATGACCCTTGCCCTTTGTGCCTCCATGAGAAACAAAAATAATAAAAATCTTTTAAGCAATAGACATGAGTTAACGGTTTTTTACCGACATCATCAAATTTTTGCATTGAATAATTAGCTTAAAAACAAACATACAATAAAATAATTTTTATAATCCATAGCCCTAATAAATAGTTTAAATACCCTACAAAAAAGATAACCCTTTATGATGTCGTCAAAAAACAAATGTTACGGCAGTTTTTTTATATACACAAAACCCTTTCAGAAAGAAATAAAAAAAAAATAAATAAATAAATCTCCATAGACACGTAAACCAGACTAGGCAAAAACATCTTCCGTTTTAAATTTAGACACCCCCCACCTTACCCTGACTTGACTTCTATGAATGTAACTCTATACTGATACAAATTATTAACACACAACACCCCTTCTGATTCAAACAATATAAATACGTAAATTTCAGAAATAAGTTATTTCCAAAAAATTTCGCTTGAAGATGGAACAGAGCTTACTTTAATTCAATTTAATTCAAATAATTATATTGAAGTTTTCGGATCTTGTTTTGAAACATGAGACCTCTTATGTAGCGTGTTGGAATCATATTTTTAAATAAATAATTATATATATATATATATATATATATATATATATATATATATATATATATGAAAGTTTTAATGAAGTTAAGCAATGTCGAAAGCCTAGAACCTACCTAATCAGTACCTACCATGTAGGTACTGAGTAGAGCAAAAGTACTGACTAGAGCAAAAGTAAAAGAAATAAATGCTAATGAACCAGGTACTACGTACATGGGTTTCACCACGTGGCATCATCAGATTTCACCCTGATGATCCAATGTGATGAACCTTGATGATCCTATGTAGTGAAACTTAGGTACGTAGTAACTGGTTCATTATGTTATATTTAATTTACACTCACACACACGCGCACACACACATATATAATTGTGTATATTGGGCAAATATATCGCTTTTATATCATTCGAGACGACTGACAATGTACTGTAATTAAGATTTTTATTCAATTTGTCTTGGATTTGTATAAGTCATTTCTTTTCTGGACATAAAATATGTGTAAAAAAATTTCGAATGTTATATATATCCGTGCGATTTCGGCTATTCTATTATCCATCACACACACACACACACACACGCACACACACACGCACACACACACACACACACACATATATATATATATATATATATGTGTGTGTGTGTAAAAATATAGAAAATAGGAAAGAACTTATATAGCGATGGAATCATATTTTTAAATGAATAATTATATATATATATATATATATATATATATATATATATATATATATATATATATATATTATTAATACTAGTAGTTGTAAATATACGTTTTAATTATCACCGGTAGTACCATTCTGAGTTTATCTACGATGCAATCGTCGGTTACTGATTGAAAACTGACTGTTGCAAAATTTAAATATTCATATTTATACTGTACTGTAATAATAGTAGAGCAATCCATTTACTTTCGAGGGTGTAAATATATATATATATATATATATATATATATATATATATATATATATGATTTATAATTGATTTATATTTGATATATATATATATATATATATATATATATATATATATATATATAATTGATTCTAATTGATTTTGATGCATATGGATCTGACAACTTAACCAATTGATTCAGTTATGAATATTGTGCGATAAACTTAAGTGGCACTTAAGACCCGCTAGTGAGTTACAAAGGAGGCCGCATATGGAGCAAGAGTGAGGATTGTGTGATGAGATTACTGTTAGATTGGCTGACCTTTTAGATCTTGCTCTCGCTTCTTGAAGACGATTCAGACAAGCTGATTGAAAATTGCTGAGTCCACGAAAACACGTTGATCTTCATTCTACCCGCTCTAAGTTTTATATTTATATATATATATATATATATATATATATATATATATATATATATTAAAATAGCCCTAAAACTATGGCTTCCAAACCTTTAGGGTTTTATCCTAAATGCAAAAATAACCTTGTGACTTGATGACAAAATGAATATATTCAGGTTTCATATTTTGACGGTTTTAGACATTCATCTCTCTGTATAAAACAGAGGATGTCTGTCTGTGTGGTACATTTTCACACGAGATCCATCAAACCGATTTTGACAAAACTTCGGCCAATACATTGTACAATGTAAGAACTAACTTCTTAATGTAAAAAATTGATAATTTTCTTAAAAAATTAATAATCGATAAAGCCGATTAAAAATCGATAAATTCAACTTTTTCCTTCGATTTCGTTCGAACTCGGTATGTATGTTACTTACATCATGACTAGCTCAACGATACCTCATTTTTATTTCTACGCCACTGCTTTTAGTGAAAACCGCGTAAAATAAAAAAAATCGATTTCAACACAAAGTTTAACAGTGGAAATCGCGTAAATAGCGAAAAATGACATTTACTGGTTTCTTTCTTATTTTTCGTTGATCTTTCAAAAAATTTTCATCAAACATAACAATTGCTCTAAAAATGTGTCCTCTTTTAACTTCTTGGTAGCATACTGACAAATTGAATTTCATAATCTCCAAAATAATTATGGTCTGAAGTGGGTCTTCATGTTGCTTGTTTTACTCTTTCATGTCCTCGTCTAACTTCGATTGAATAAATACCAACTACTTCTGGTATATTTAATTCAAAATGTTTTTTTTTCATTTAAATACTTGAAATAATTGAAGAAGATAGACTCTGTTACATCCAAACATGATGCTGTTTTTGCTCCATTCTAATTGAACGCTTTTTCTGATCGACCAGCTGGGTATATATAATATATTAATCCACGAATAAAAGTTAATTCTAAAATCGGATACTATTTTCCGATCAGACTCATACAGTGGATATAAAATATTTAAGATGTGTCCATTAATGTAACAGAAATTTCATTTTATACTAAATGGGGCACCCGAACATTTTTAATTATTAGAATCCGTATTTGCGGCTATTTTTTTTTTTTACCTTTCTGAACTTGGGGCTAAACTACAGTACACGTACAACCCCCCACCCCAGCGATCTTATGTCGAACCGCACCCGACTTTCATTTCTAGCTCTCTAATTAGTCACTTCTTTGCTCTTTTTTGGTTGCCTTGAGACACGGTGAAACCTGCCACTAAAGCAAAAATGCACCAAGTAGCAATACACCCCCACAAAAAACAAAAAACAAAAAAACAAACAAATAGATAATGAATTAAATCTATATTTATTTTGTTTCATTCAATCCCCTCTTATTTCCCACCCCCTTCTTTTTTTTTTCTATTCTTCTGGATCTCCCCGACTTCCTTGTCTAATGTCAAATTCCATTCTATTACAAGCAGATTTTTGTTTCCCCTATCTTAACACGAGCCTCGGGGTCTCCCGGAATTGTTGGAAGATTTTTTTCCAATCATTTCTAACCATTTCAAAAAACGAAAAACATCAAATACCAATGCTTTTTTTTCTTCTACTTCCTTACTCAGATCCTTATAAGCACAGCGCATGCGTGATGCGTTTTTTTCTGCTTGTTACCTTAAAGAGAATAGAAACCCAATAGAAAATAAAGAAAAGAAATGTTTTCTGTTATGCAAATTTTTCTACTTGTGCTACTACTACTACTAATAGTAGTAATACTACTACTACTACCACTAATAATAATAATGACGATAATAATATTATTAATAACAACAACAGCAACGCGAAGATAAAGAAGAAAAAAGAAAAGGGTACGCTTGGAATAAAGTGAAATGATGTAAAAAATATCTGGCCCTAGCATAAGAAATCAATGGTGAAGCAGGAAGGTGACACTTGTGTCAATCATTATTGGCGCAGATGGAACACTCCTGAAGATCGTTGGAAAAAAAAGCGGGAAAATCAGAACTGCGCAGGTGACATTCCTACAATCAGCAAAAAATACTGAGAATAATGCTGAAATTATGAGAATACTTGCTGTCACTTGATACCCAGTGAAATGTACAGTTTGAACAATAATAATAATAATAATAATTGTAGAGTTGGTAGCCATGGACAAATGCAAAATAGCAGAACTGCCGAACAAACAGAATGAACAAAGTTTGCAATAAGCATTAACAAGAAAAAGAAAAGAACAGGGCAAAAAAATAATATAAAGCAAGCCAACAATATATGCAAGACAAATTAACAGTAATAAGGCAAAGCAACAGTAATATGGCCAAAAGTTTACAAACTAAGAATTGGGCTTGATACACAAGACCAAGTTCGGGTAAGCAAACATAGCATTCTGACTTCAAGACAAACCAGATCTGAGTTAGATGAAACTGAGAACTTGTATATTTTATTGACTAAGAAGAAATCCCAGCATGCATTTGTATACTTCTGCCTATAAATTGTGGAGAGGCAAGTATTTTGCAGTCATTCCAACTAGTATTGATGGGGTGTTTTGTAGATCCCTTGTGAATATATGTGGTACATGTATGATTGGGAGGTGATGGACAAGTTCTTGTGGTGATTGAGTATATTGTATTGAATGAATGGGTTGTTATTAACTAAGATAGTTATTAAGTACCAGCTTTTCCCCACTTCCCCTTTGGCTTTCTGACTTCAAGAAAAGACAGATCGGGAGTTGGTCATATGAAACAGAGAAGCGGCCTATTTTAGTGACTAGAAAGAAACCCAAGCATGCATCTGTGTGCCTCTGCCTATAAAATGAGGAAGGGGGAAATATATTTTGTGATAGGTCCCGGAAAGGGATATATTTGAACGAAGTAGCTAAGTGATTTTGGCTTCTATACCCAAGTAGAATACAGTAGCAGTAATCGACTGTACGCGTCGTAGTCGCAGGTAAGAAGTGTAGATCAATGGTGTAGTCCAATGAGTGTCGTTATAGACTTAGCTCTCAGACTAAGGCTCTTGACTCTCCTATACGTCCGTCGGTATTTATGACGGACACCAGCCAATCATATTCCAGTGATGGGGAACACAGGTGTATGCATATTCCATTATATCATTTTGCAATCATTTCCAGAGAGGATTATAGCGATCAAGTGGAGGGGGTCGCAACGGACCGCCTTTTTTAGCTGGCTCGGCTTCTCGGCATCAGTTTTACGCTCTTTCAAGGCATATGAACAGAAATATGACAAAATGTTCACAAAGAGTTGGGGTTGACACACAAAAGCAAGTTCGGACAAGTCAGATGACACTGACGACCGAACTATTTTATTGGCTAAGAAATTCCAGAATACATTTGTGTGCTTCTGCCTATAAATAGGAAAGGGTAATTTTTTTTCAGTCATTCTACATGGGATCGAAACCAACATAGACTTTCCACACTAGTGTATTTTTATGATAATAGTTCTGAATTAATACGTTGACTTCAGTACTAGATCTGCAGCTGGGCTTCCTAATTATAATGTTGAAATCGCTCGATGTAACCGTAAGTTCTATTCTAATAGTTTCTTCTCTCGCACTCCTCCCCTGTGGAACTCTCTTTTTCCTTATTACTTTCCTGTCAACTACGATCTTCAAAAGTGTAAATGCAGCGTCAATCGTTACCTTCTGTTGAATCCCAAATTGTTCTACAGTTATTCCCATTATTATGAAAGCAACAACAACAACAATAATAATAATAATAATAATAATAATAACAGTAACAGCAACAAAGACATTGTAAAAATGGTCATCTCCTTATACCGCTCTGAAAAGTATCTGATTCTCCCTGACATGTTCTGTCTTTACAAAAGCCAGATCAGACCAAAAATGTTATATGGCTGCCATATCTAGTCTTAAGATGTCCCACCTTCAGACAGAGTTCAAATGATTTACGCGGCTTTCTATACGATTAATTATTTTCCACACTACATTTATTTCCGCAAAACTGAAATGCTACTTGCCACACGCTACATTATCAATATTTCAATGGAAAATGTTCGGGCGAGCTAACATTGCATATTTTCACCAGGTCACAATTTTACTACTAAGAACTGCCATACCACATACGTAGCGGTGAATCGTCCTAATTCCCTTCATATTCCATTGATAAGGAGGCAGTTGCATTCTTCCAACGAACCGCTACTTTATGGAACAAACACCCGAGAAGTTAGGGTGAAACATTATCTATCCTACATATCCTTATAATCTACAATTCTTACGTCCATAAATAAAACTAATTCAGTACTTCTATTTGAGCGGGTCAATACTGGTTAAATGACTGCGTAAATTGGTAATAATAATAATAATAATAATAATAATAAATTCATTTGAAAAGTGAACTAGTGTGAACATAAGCCACATGATTTATGGTATAAGGTTACCATCCTCAGAATCTCAGCCCATTTTCAAACGTTTGCATTTAAAAGCATAATGAAAATTTACAGTAATGGATAGCAACGTACAGTTTGTATAAATACTTATACTAATGAACAACATATAGTTATGTATTGTTTGCACCTCCGAAGATGATCTTGTAAGAAGATCGAAAGTACTTGGGAAATGAAAATAAAAGAAATTTAAACAGTTAGAGTACATTTCTCTCATCCTTTAATATCAATACACAGGAGGTTATTCGTGAATATGAACGGATGTTGTTAAAAATTAGCATATATAATATCTGCATTTCATTCAATCTGGCATATATATATATATATATATATATATATATATATATATATATATATATATATATATATATATATTACTTTTCAATATATTAACCAATACACGGACGAAACAATAATTACAAATTTCAAAGCAACGACTAACTCGTGTAACCGCGTCTCGGATACACGAGTTAGTCGTTGCTTTGAAATTTTTCATTCAACAAAAAACACACTATAATTATTGTTTCATCCGTGTATTGGTTGATATATTGAAAAGTAATTGTTATCTTTGGTGATGGCTTATGTAAGCTGAAAGCTTAGATTGGATTTAAATATATATATATATATATATATATATATATATATATATATATATATATATATATATATATATGAGAAAATTTCTCCGATTTAACCAGTAGAGAAGACAATATTTATGAATAAAAATGATAATAGGAAAACTAGTAAATGCTGACACGTTTCGTACAATGTTTTTTTTTCGTATTTTGCTTTGATAAAGTCCACATTGGACGAAACGCATCAGCAATTACCAGTTTTCCTATTGTCATTTTTATTCATATATATATATATATATATATATATATATATATATATATATATATATATATATATATATATATACCCTTTAAGGAGTAATATTTTAAGAATATATTTATAGCATAAACACGAGCTTAAAATATTACATCACACCACCATCTTTCGACAGGTACATTATTCATGAATATAACTTATGTCTATTTAATACGCAAAATAATGAAAAATGAGAAATGCTTTAATGTTAAATCCATCCAAAACAATGTCTTGCTACGTCTCACGGACCACACAGAGAGAACGACCACAGATCTTCATCACACACATATACACGATAATATAAAATTACAGCCAAATATAAAATTATTGCAAAATTTCGAAACATTTCATCGACATTACGATGGTGGCATCTATTTGCATTCCTCTCTCTCTCACACACACACACACACACTTACACATTTGCATGAATTAATGTTACCGTCCAACATACACCTAGACAAACAAGGGTTTCTTTGCATAGACAGACTTTCACACATTCTAACGTCCCCAATGTTCCTCACACATATTTACATCCCTGTGCTGCAAATTAATTGAAACAAAACGAATAATTCTGTAATTAATTCCTTTTTTTCGTATTTTTCCAATTTTTCCAATGAAACATGACCCAGTGCACATGTTAGCACTTTGTATGCCCATTCCACTAATTCGTTTCTTGCAGATTGACCACAGATTCTCGATTGCATTTAAATCAGCAAAGTTTACGGGCCAGTCTATAGTACTTTGATTTGCTCACTGATAAGGCTTGCCGGTGTGTTCGTGCAGCGTTGCAATTTTCGTACGATTCCTTGGAGCAACGACCATCGCAGACAATAACCGCAGGACAACTAATCGACAGTCGAGACAATAGTCTGTGCGTGATACACATTTTTTTTAGATTTTGTCCAGAACCACGATATATACAGCAGGAGAACTAGACCAGACTTGACAGCAATATCCAATGCACTGTTGAATGGTAGATTTAAAAATATGTGAAATGTATTCTGATAAGAAACATTCTCTGGCACGACACATTGATTAAACGTTTCTAGTAGCAGACCATTTGAATTAATTCAATATAATCGTTCTACTTCATGTCAGTGGAAAACGTGACCCCAAGAAGGTGAAAAGACTTGCTCACCTGGAGGTTAGCATCAGCCATGCTGATCGTGGATATGTATGTAAAAAGAGATGAGAGTGAATATTTATGAATAGATTCAATCTAGTGTATTTTGAGACCTGTGGTAATTAATGATTCTAGTGTCCAAGCAAAGAACAATACAGACAATCACAATGATGTATGAAAATTATTCTAGTCTGGCGCAAGTACACAGATGTGTGGCACTCATTGACTCATTTAACTCATCCCCTTCAGGACATAGGTGATATGGCTCTCCACAACATTCTATTCCTTGTGGCTCCTAGCAGTTTTTCTACCTTTGCTAAAGCTTTTGACCATCTTTCCGTCAGGCATCCACATTGGTCACGTAATTGGATCTCCGCTTTCCCCTATCACCCTTACACTCAGCCTTCCTTCCTCATTGTGTCCAATTGTAGAAGTGTTTTTTTCTGTTAAAATTTTCTTTAAGGCTTCCTTATTTCTTACTCGTTATGTCCATGGAATTTTTGCTTCCTTTTGTAACATTGATTTTCAACCTGTGTGCCGCGGTATATTGGTATGGATTGTGAGTGTACCGCCAAACTTTTTAAAGGTCATTAATTAGATTATTTTTGAAAGTCCAAAGCACAATCATGGCGCATATCAAAATTAAAACCTCTTAAATTGATTATACGAGTATATACTTGTTATAATAAATATACGTATTCTTAATATTAATAAAATAATATAAAATGAAATATATTCTGCAATAATCAATATTAAAAGCAAAAATCGATCACGGCTAGAAGCCTTGGAAGAAGTTTTCAGATTATGCCTGTCCAAATTTCGATCTAAGAAGATATTCTATAAAGACAATAACAGAATCAAATACCCCATTAAATGTTAAATTATAAGAAACTGAGAAATAAATAAATAAAATTTTAAAAAAATGTAATTATTATAAATTACAATAACATTTTTATTAATAAATAAATCATAAAAAACATAAATTAACGATAACCCAGAAGTCCAACTTCAGTTTCACGTATGCTGACAAATAAAAAAAAAGAAGAAGAAAAGAAAGAAAATGGTTGAAAAACATTAGTCTTGAGCAATGCTTCCTAATTTTTTTTTTCTCTGGGCAGCATTTTCGGAATTAAAATTTGCTCGCACTTCACCAAATATGTGATCAAAAGTAAATATAAAATGAACAATGATTAATATTTCGACTGCTTACCATCTAGCCTTCTTCAGATGTCTTTTGCACTCAGTAAACTTTACGAACATTTGAACTTAACACTTTATTCAATCAAAAGAATAGATTGTACTCACTTTTCTCTCCATACCTCATCTTGCATAAGTTATTTATTCAGTATCATTTCGACACAAAAATATGCGTTCTTGTATGAAATAGTAGTCTAATGCAGTGGTTCCAAAACATTTTTTTTCTCTGGAACGCATTTTCTCGCATATCACCAAATTATATGGGGTAAAAGTGAATATAAAATAAACAATGATTAACAATACGTTAAATATAATATATAACACAAATAACATATAAGATGATTAAAGAAGACGAATAAAAAGTAAGATGTTGTTTTTTAACCTCCTTCATATTAGGCCTAATTTGAGATAAACTCTCATCTCCTCATCAGCAAAAAGAAGCTTTTCTCGTCTTAATTTTTGTTATTTGCCAGCACTGAGAATCCTTGCAAAAGTGACTGGGA
>CAHIKZ030000598.1:922500-942500 GCA_903632075.3 Acanthosepion pharaonis
GGAAAGTCCTGGCAAAGAAGCCAAAGAGAGAGAGAGAGAGAGAGAGAGAGAGATAAAAGAAACTTAAATAAACTATTGAAATAAAAGAATAAGAATAGCTGCGACTAAAATATATTAACTAAGGGAGAGAACTGTTGCAAAACTATTCAACGTTTGGAAAATTTGATATCAGAATTGAAACTTTGGCAAGAATCTGTTCTTTTATTGTTCTCTCTGTTTCTCTTATTCTCAGAAAATCTGGCATCCGAGTGAGTTTTTATCGCTTTGCTTGGAGTGAAATCCTCAAGAAAAAAAGAGCTGCTGAAAGCCACTGTAAAAAGAATAACAATATGCAAGAGAAAAAGAAGACGAAAAGATGAAATGATAGATTTGATGAGATTAAAATATATATTGAAAGAGAAGTATAATTTAAGAGGCTGGCATGAAAAAAAATACAGTCAAAAGGATATTGAGAGACATTCATAGAAGACCTTGGCGATCATATATCCCCACAGCTTCATGTTCTTATTTGTTATCTCCCCTTAACTCTGTTGTGCCATCCATTTGCTGAAACTCGCTATATTGGTTATGCTTTGTTTTACTGTCTCTCTTGTCTTCAATCTGTCCTGTATTAATTTTTCCAAGTCATTTTTCTTCATTATGGACCCTAAAAATTTCAACTCTTTCGTTCTGATGTCAAGTAAAGTGTCCCTTTTCTTTCCATTTTCTCTAAAACTTCGTCTTTGCTCACATGTTCGGTCCATGCTATTCACAACATCCTTCTGTAAAAATATGTTTCTGTTGCTTCAAGTCACCTTTTCACCTGTGAAGTTATTGTCCAGCATTCATTGCCGTATATTAAGTAGCAGTAACAGTTCAGTACTCATTTCTTTGTTTCTAACGAAATACTTTGTTTCTTAAAACATAGCTTATCTTTTGGAAAGCATATTTCGCCATTAAATATCATTGACAGACTATCCGTCCTCTCTTAAAATGTCTGATATTTAAATTTCTGTAATTGTTTAATTTTGGTATCCCCAACATAATGAGGAAGGCCTGGAGAATCTGATACTCACGGGTCGAATAGAGGGGAATAGAGACAAGAGAAAAAAACGCATGACATACGGGCTTAAGCAAGTGGATGACAGAACGTGGTCTGGGGGAGGAAGCAGAGAGAAGGAACTTGTTGAGAGCTGCAAGGGATAGAGGGAGGTGGAGAGCCATGATCGCCTACGTCCTGAAAGGACATGGCATATAAAAAGAAAGAAAAAAATTATATGCTGGGCTGTTCCATTTGCTAAGACCTATACATTGTATCTTCGCAACTACAATTATCAAATGACTTTAATAGGATCGTGAGAACGGGGTAACATACTGAGAACGGGGTAACATTCTGAAAATGACATTCCTTGTAGATTATGAAGTTATGCAACGTCGAGCTTGGTCAGTACCCAGATGGGTGGCCGCTTGGGAATAACAGGTACTGTAATGTTGGATGCGTGAAGGAAAACGATTCGGAATTAGAACACGTAAAACCGAGTTTCAATTCCAATCACTTCCGTTGTATTCACTTACGCGTAAATACTCTAGGGAAATGTCTGAATCCACCATTTCTCCCCAATCTATTGGTTAAATAGTTGCATTTGTATTTATAAATCATTATTATTTAAAACAAAAAGAATCATACAATCTAAAAATATTTTCTGGCTGTAAAAGACCAAAGGAATTAATCAATACAATAATGGTGTTAAACAAGGCACCGATTGAATTGGTTGAAAAATGCTCCCAACAATGCAGAGCGTTATTGCAAATTGTACGCAATTTATCTCAGCCGAAATTTGATCTGGATTCGACAATTTTAATTCCCACTCTCTCACATACCCTCCCTCACGATATTTATATTATATAAATAAATATATATTTATATTTGTAAGTGATGCCGATCATAATCCTGAATGTCGAAATCCTGAAATTTGAAATCCTGAAATTTGAAATCCCGAAATTTGAAATTCGAAATTTGAAATCCCAAAATTTGAAATCCTGAAATTTGAAATCCCGAAATTTGAAATCCTGAAATTTGAAATCTCAAAATTTGAAATCAAAAAATTTGAAATTTCCCGAAATTTGAAATCCCAAAATTTGAAATCCTGAAATTTGAAATCCCGAAATTTGAAATCCTGAAATTTGAAATCCCGAAATTTGAAATCCTGAAATTTGAAATTCCGAAATTTGAAATCCCGAAATTTGAAATTCCGAAATTTGAAATCCTGAAATTTGAAATCCCGAAATTTAAAATCCTGAAATTTGAAATCCCGAAATTTGAAATCCTGAAATTTGAAATCCCAAAATTTGAAATCCCGAAATTTGAAATCCCAAAATTTGAAATCCTGAAATTTGAAATCCCGAAATTTGAAATCCCGAAATTTGAAATCCTGAAATTTGAAATCCTGAAATGTGAAATTCCGAAATTTGAAATTCTGAAATTTGAAAGCCTGAAATTTGAAATCCTGTATAAAATACCGATAGATCAGAAAGAAATCAGGGAGAAATTTAAAAAATTTAAAATATCTTTATTAGTAAACATTTTCAAAATACCGTTTAAATAATCTTTATACATTAGAAACAATCAAAATTAATTAGAAAAAAAATGTAAAACAAGGATATGGCATAGACGATGGGAAAATTTAGAAGGCACTCTTCATGTCGGTGTTTATCGTATCATTGGAGAGTTTCAAAACAGCAGTACGTGGAAAACGAATATATACGCATTCTCTGAGGAGAGACTTGTTCCAAAAAGAAACAAAAAACGCGTGTTTTATCGCGATGAAAGGCTTAAAAATACAGTGAACGATCTTGAAAACCAAAAAGATCTTATGAACTCTCTTAGGGCTCTTGCTCATAATCTTTCATTATAAATTATTCATATATTTTGGTCTTATACTTTTGAATGTTTTAAATGAATAAACACCATTTAAACGGTATTTTTTTTTAAAATCTTTTTAAATAAAAGTATTTCCTAATTTTCTTTTTCAATTTATCCCAAAAATTATTTTTCGGGATTCTGATTTTTAAGGATTTAAAATTTCGGTATTCCAATCGTTCAGGATTTTAAATCCTTACGTAAGGCATTACTTTCCCTGACGATCCGTTTAGGTGAAACCTAGGTAGGTTTGTCTGGCTCACTAGGCGTATCTAGGTCTGCTCTACGGTTGTATTGAGCTCTTTTGTTAGTTGTTTACTCGTATCGGGGTTTTTTCTTGGGGCTTTAAACCTGTATCTGTGCGATTTTTTTGTCGGCAGAAGTTCATGTTTGTAGCTCTTTCTTTTTTTAAAACCTTTTTTTCCCTCGAGATTGATTTGATTATTAGCAAATCAAAAATTCGAGGGTTTTTCGAAACGAGTCTAGTTATCTATATCTATCTATCTATATATATATATATATATCTATCTATCTATATATATATATATATATATATATATATATATATATATACATAATGAAGATGAAATGGAACTAATGCTTTTTAATTTAACAAAATTAAAAATGAAACATGGTTGAACTGTAGCAAAAAAACATATTTTAAATATATATATATATATATATATAAAAATAAAAAATATATATATATATATATATATATATATATATATATATATATAAATAATTATTAGTCATTCAGAAAATGGCCATTCACCACTGATGGATAAGATCCACCGAAAGTATGTGGATCGAAATGGCTATTTTCCTAATTAGGTTTGTCTTGGATTTTTAATCTATGTATTTTATATGCTCTGTTATGATAAATATATTGACCTGTTTTTGTGGATCAGTCTTAATGTTTCATATTATTAAAATTCACTTGGATTATATACCTCCGGATTATGACCTCTCTCTGACTCTCTTTCTCTCTCTCTCTCTCTCTCTCTATATATATATATATATATATATATATATATATATATATATATATATATATGGTTTTTGTGCTATAATCTTGAATCTTGAAATCCTGAATATCTAAATAATGAAATCAATTACGACTGCCAGGCGCATTCGACCCTCAAAGTGTGCCCCATATTTTCGGCCCCGTGGCACCCCTAAGCGTCACTTAGAAAACCACAATATGTGAATAAGATGTCAAGGAAAGGTATAGATTTGTCTGTCTCAAATTCATGCATGAATTCGATGCTGAGTTCTACATTACTATGTTTATTTATTATGTCAGGTTGATTTTTATTTTGAGCATATATTAAATGAACGCCATCTATGTTTCTTTGGTAAGTGAAAATCTTAGGTTTAATCTGTTTCTCTGTTTAAATGGGTCGGATTTTAAAAGTTCTATGAAAAACGAGGAAACGACATTACTCATAGGCGATCTATTATGTAATCCGAGTTTTTGTTTATAGAATATTTTTATTGAAAGGGAACAAACAGTGGTTAGTGATTAGTGAAAATAGATCTTATGATCTCGATATCACACCTCTAGCGTAGATACTGGGGGTCGATAAGTATCTTAGGGTAACAAAAGAGGGTCGATTAATGCAAGGGCAATAAAATAACATCGAGATATAATTCGTGTTGACCTACGAATAATCTCACTAATTTCCAACCACTGACCTTGCCAATGATTACCAAGCACATCCTTGCCCTAAAAAGATGTCAGGTAATTCGATAGAAACGGTATATTATTTCATGAAACCACGTATACTTAGAATCGAAAAGAGACAGTTGAAATTACTAAGAAGCATAATGATTGGGAAATTTGATATTCAGCGGACAAATTGAAGGCAAGAGAAACAGAAGAGTATAACAGATACCCTGCCTAACGAGTTTGTGTAAATGGTTGGCAGAACAGTAAATTAGTGGTATAAGTAAAATGATAAACAATGTTAAGAGCTACAAATGATAGAATATTGTGGAGGGCCATGATTTTCCACTTCTTGGAGAGACACGGCGCATTGAAGAAGAATTTGATTTAATTTGTTTAAATTAACTATATTATTTTTGAAGTTCTTCGCCATTTTCTTCTTAGTCTTTCTCGTCTTTTTTTTTCTTCTTTTTTCTTCTTCTTTTTTTGCTTCTTCTGCTTTTTCTTCTCCTACGTATTTTCTACTCTTTCTTCTAATTTTTCATCGTCATTTTCTTCTTCTTGGCATTTTCTTCTTTATTTTTTCTCGGTTTTATTTTACTTCATCATTTGCTTCTTATTCATTTTCTATCTTATTCATTTTCTTTTTCATCTCCGCCATTTTCTTCTTCGTCGTCATTTTCTTTTTTTTTCTTCTTCTTCTTCTTCGTCATTTCTTCTTCATGTTCTTTTCCTCTTCCTCTTTTTCTTCTTCGTCGCCATTTTCTTTTCTCTTTTTCTTCTTAGTCTTTTTTCTTCATTTTCTTCTTCATTTTCTTCTTCGTTCATTTTCTTCTTATTCATTTTCTTCTTCATTTTATTTTTCTTCTTCGTGCTTTTCTTCTTCTTCGTCATTTTCTTCTTCTTCACTTCTTCTTTCTTTTATCTTCTTCATGGAACGTAAAGCTCATATGAATTAGGAAGTACAGTGGAGTAATAACGGGACAGACTGAGGAAAGCCGAGATCGAATTCCAGTCGAGTTTGTTAGGGAGAGGTATATATCTATTTCTAGCTGGACTGTGTCCCTCCAGCCTTGAAGGACAACCGGTCTGAATTAAAAATTTCCATCTATCGATTAAATAGCCTCACCACCCCGCAATTTGTCAAGCGTGGTAAGGACGGCTACACCGCCGAAGACATGGTCAATTAGGGAGAGTTTCATCCAAGAGGAATGAGAAGGCGCGTAACTAAGGGTTTAGAACGTTGTCCTTGCGACCATGATGTTCGAGTTTCCGAAAGTGATTTCTTGATGTCATCGACCTGTAGAGGCTCTCCCAGTGTGCTGTACCTTTTGAAAGTGCCTAAAACCATACCACGGTCTGACCGGAGATTTGTGAGTGAAATTAGGTAGACGGAACAATTTGAGAGCCGTCGATAGCTGTGCTAGAAGGAAGTCGAAAGTCATCGTGACCGAGGGTTTGAATGTACTGGCATTGTTCCGACTGTTGATCGCACTCTTTTCCAGAAATTGTAACTTCTGTCCGCTCAGAATAGTTGCAGTGTAAACCACACATTGGCTGTGTGGGCGTGGAAGAAGCCCAAATATATCTGGGCAGGCATCTGCAACAGGCATTGGCTAACCGCCCTAGTAGACTTTCATGCTCGCATACAAGCAGCCAGCCACTATCTCAAAGAGGAATGAGAATGCCCTAGATTTAATAAAATTAAATTTATCGAGAAACAATAATGAAAAAGTAATTGTTATCCATAAATCATTTAAAAAATAATAGTTATTGATTTTTTTAAAAAAAAATAGGCTTGGAGTTAATCAGAGATCTGAGATTCCTTGAAATGGCTGGTGGTCTAAAATATTAGGGGATCCCTGTTTTAGATCAAGAGATGAATAAGACATTGCGGACGGGTAATTATTTCAGAACAACCCACGTAGATTAAAGACGCATAGCATCAGATTCTCAAGTCACCAGTTACTTCTCATAATCATTCTGAAAGACTGCTTAAGTCTAAAATATATTAATTATAGGAAAGCCATTCTAGCCGTAAGGAGATGATCACCTATGTCAACAGTTGTCACGTTCGATAAGTCTTTCATAGTCGGTTCTTAACTGGAATTGGCGGTGACAGGCAATCATTTCCGAAGGACTAGGTATCATTCTACGCAATCTTTTGCAATCTTTTTCTGGAATGCTATGTTAATTTTAACGCCTCTAAAACAAGACTCCTATCAGTTAATGGGCCGGTGTATAATTATCAGGCGTTTTTTTAGACAATACTTATTATGAAGCGTATGATTATCGACACGCATTTTTATAACCTGAAAATAAAATATTTTTATTAAAAAAACAACAATTTTTATTAACAAATAACACCAATACCAACCCAATATATATATATATATATATATATATTATTTAGTTTTTCTTGTGTTCTTATAATTTTATTCTTTTCTGGGTGAAAAATATATAGAAATTGTCAAAATGTTTTGTATGTCTGATCGCTTTCAGCTATATTTTTGGTTAAAAATAAAAATAATGTCATCCTTGATAATGGCTAAAAGTATAGCCGAAAGCGCTCGGACATACAAAAATGCTTGTACAATTTCTACATAATTTACAGTTGTTTTTAATGAAACTTGTATAAAAGAAGGATTACTACCCAAATAAACAATGGGCTGGTGCATAATTATCATGTGTTTTTTTAAACAATATTTATTATAAAAAAGAAACATAACAATTCAACAATAACATTTTTAAATGATTATTCCGGAGCCTATGATTATCGACACGCACTTTTATGAACTGAAAATAAAATAATATTTTTATTAAAAAAAAGTTAAGTACCTGTTTATAATTCTGAGATGAGGTAATATGTACACTATTTACATTGTTCAGTCTATCGTCCTCATCTTTGTTGCAATATTTCGCTTGCTGGAGGAAGCTATTCTAGTTCCACGTGCCATGCCTAATGGATGTTAGTTATCTCTTGTTAATTCTCCTCTCCAAATTATTCATTCTGTTATTGCGTTGATGTATTAACCAGGTATTAAACTCATACTCTTTGGGTCCTGTCACTGGATCTAACTATCGCCTTTATCCACTGTGTCATGTGCCCTTGAGAATTCTGTATATGAATTTCTGGGAATTATAAACGTAATGTCTTCAGAGATCATTTTTTTACCAGTACTCATATTGCAATTTTTGCTGTTATCATTTCATGTTAAACAAAACAGCAACTTTTATTAACAAATAACTCGCCTTCAAAAACGCCTGATAATTATGCACCAACCCAATAAAGAGCAATTTTTGTTTACATCATCAGAGTTGATGCTATTCGCCAAGAGAGCAAGTTATTGCGCTTTCTTGATCTCAAGTTTCCCGTTGAGACTAAGCGGAATGATTCGAAAACCGTTCTCCGATTTCTCAAGCCGAGACTTTATTATACCACCTGGATACCCTCATAATAAGTGACCTACTGACTATGCGTTATGAAGTAGATGAGAAGCGCAGTTGCCATCGACTTCTTCATTCAATTTTGTATTTGGTCGTAGACTGGTGCTTATCGATGCATAGAATAAATCTTTGTATCCGAGCTTACTTGGATTTCAAGTCTACGTCGTCTATAATGTTCCGCAACTTAAAAGAAAATGGCCGTCTCTGGAACATATATATTTCACAAGTGATTTGGGACCCTGAAATTGGTATGCAAAAATCTTTACATTTTATAACGCTTTATTTCATTAGCAGTCGTATTAGTTGTGACGTCAAACGCGCATGCGCTCAGTATGAAATCTCTTGAAACTTTTACGGCACATCTCTATTTGTGTTAACAGTTTTCATAGCGTTTTAATTCTTGACGATATATGTTTTTCTGCGTTGTACATTTTGGACGACATGCCGTATGAGATGAATTTCAATGGTGCCCAAGTCTTTGACGAGCGTCATACGCCTCGACAGAAATCGGTTGATGGAGTGTTTCGAAATACCGATATTGTAAATATAATTGAACTGAATCGGCAGAAAAAATCATTAATAAATGTTTACAGGAATTAATTTGTTATGTAATTAGGAATAATAATTTGTGCAATTAGTATAATAATTAACTAGACTAATTAATTTTCTCATTTGATTAGCAAGCATGGATAAAGACGGGGAAGAAAAGGTATAAGTGTTGACAATAATTATTTGCTTAAAGCGTCGTTGTGGGATCTTTACTGCTTAGCGAATTACTCTTGTAGATGATTGCACTAGTGAGTACAATAATGTTAGCAAAAGAAACTCGTATATATTGCACTTGTGCCCATTAAGCTAAGTTACTATTTGAGGTCTGTTAATTTGGTTAAGTGATGGCATTGTCGAGCAATAAATGCGATATTTGTACTTACAATGATATGTATTTTCTTAAGCAAAATACGAGAAATGTTGGACAAAAATAAAATTAAAAAAAAAACCCCAAAACTGGGCGTCGTATTATACACAAGTGCATATTTTAAGAAATTATTACGCTAATTAAAAAACAGTCTTTTGAAACAGATTGCAAATACACTCAGCACAATCATACTTATTATAAAACCCAGGTATTGTGTGTGTGTGTGTGTGTGTGTGTGTGTGTGCGTTCGTTTATATATTGGATCGGATTTCCTACATTTTTCAACCGATTTCGACAAACTTCACAGGACTACGTAAAATTACATTTCGGTGGTTCTGACAGCGCCAAAAATTGGAAAAAACACAATTGTTTTTGCACGAAATCAATTTGAAAACACGATTAAGAGGCATCGCTGTCAAGAATGAAAGGGAGAAAACTCATATCGAGTTATACTTATTATAAAACCCAGATTGTTTGTGTGTGTGTATGTTCGTTTATATATGGGATCGGATTTCCTACATTTTTCAACCGATTTCAAATAAAACTTCACTTTTTTTTTTGGCAGGTAGTGTTTCTTATTGTCTTGCACACTTTTTTTTCTTTATTTTTACATTCAGAATGCTTTAAAAATTGCATTTACAAGACAATTGTTTATAATAAAATTCTATTCAATCGGTAGACACATAACGATTGGAAACAATGTTTTTGTTTGAGTTTGGGTTTGACCAATTCGTAAAAAAAAAAAAAAAAAACTAATTAAGACATGCGTGTCCGTCAACCTTAAACAATAATCTTTGCCAATTTTATTTTTCAGTCTTTATGATGGTCGATACTTGATCTATCTCTTATTGTTACATCCCCGGGCAACGCCGGGCTCTACTGCTAGTAGCTTATAAAACAAAAGGAAGGTTTTGATATGTCGGAAATATCTGGTTTTTGTGAATCAGAGTAATTAAACGTCATTTGTCTCAAAGACAGTAAATTCACCGAAATTGGTAAAACAAACTTAATAAATGAAATACACAATATCTGTCATGTTTCGATAACATTAATGTTGCAACAATGACCGAACTATTGTATAAGTTATCTTAGTTTATTTATTTATTTATTATTATTATTATTATTATCATTACTACTACTAGTACTACTAATACTACTACTACTTTGTTCTATATGAAAGGAGAGGTTAGAACGTTCGCATTCTGACCATGAGACCTGGGTTCAAATCTTACCATGGTCGATTTGTGAGGAAGAAGACTTCCTTATGTTATCGGACTGGAGGGGTTGATCCCAGCGTGAGGCACCTTTGGAAAGTGCCTGAAAACCATACCACGAGTTGAACAAAGCATTGTGAGTGAAATTGGGTAGACGAAACCCTTGGTTGCCGTGGTTAGCTCTACTAGCACGAAGTCACAAGTCATGGTGGCCGAGGGCTTGAGCGTGCTGGTCAAATAGTTGATCACGCCAGATGACCCGCTCTTTACCAGCAACTGTAATTAAGGTCTGCCCAGCATAGTTTCAGTATAAACAAAAATGCGCCTGAGCACGCGTCTGCAATAGGGATTGGCTAGCCACCCTAACAGACGGCTAACCTCGAATGCGAGTGGCCAGCTATATATATACATACGTTTGTTCCGCATGAAAAATGGAGCGGTTATTTCCATGCTATGAGGTTGTTGTTTCATAATTCGTGCGTTTGCTGACGCATGTTTTTTATTTGTTTTTTTTTTTACTGTCAGGTTCACCCTTTTCTAGGACCGGGGGCCACTCGAGGTGGAGAGTTACGTTAAGAGGCAATTGGTGTGGATATGAGTGGAAGATAACGGTTTACCCTAGCCTTGAACAGATTAAGATTCTAGTGATGGGGGAAACATCCTCATAAAAGTCATTTCCAGAGAGGAGTTGTTCGCGAGAAGAAACTGTCTTGAACTTACTTCTCAACGATGGAATACAGAGAAAATATCAGTGGATTGCTACTATGTAAGTAGCATGGCGTGTCCTTGCCGTGAAGGTTTGAATTAGCGGGACCAGCGAAGGTACTTTGTCCGTAGAAGTAGCAATATAACAACGAGTGTCTTGCTACATCCGGCCTGTAGGAGAATGGTTGGTGGGTTGAAAATAATTCGGCACCCGCAATGGCTCGGAGACGCTTCTCAACTTCTCAACGGCTGGTGAGTGAAGTCTAGGCAGCCCTCGCCCAAATAAGACAACAGTACTCCATTTTTGGCCTGATCTATCTCTTTTAAAGATAAAGGATAGCAGGAGAAGTCATGTAATTACTGGAGACGACTATTTTACCTGCATCCTTCGCAATGGATCGTGTATATATATATATATATATATATATATATATATATATATATATATATATATATATATATATATATTCATGAATTATTCATACAACAACAAATACAAAAGGTTAATGATTTAATTGGCGAGAAATCCATCGTCACAAACAATTCAAATAATATACAAAACCCCCGAACCTGTTATGAATGAAAAGATCCTTGTTTTTATAAATTTCTCTTGCATTAGTTCTATTTTTACTACAAGCTTTCGTCTGTTCCTACAGACATCTTCAGGTATGTTGTTCTTGTTTTTTCTCTCAGTAATAAGAGGACAAAGAAAATATATGTATTGTTGTATCCGAAAAATGCTATTGGAAATGAGTTATTGTTTTTGGAGCGTGCAGTAGCAACGCTGAGTTTGATTTTAAATTTTACAGTTGTGCGTTCTTGTACAAATATGGTGATAATCGAATTCTTTTTTACTGGTAAATTTTCTGTCAAAGTGGCATGAACTATATTGTTCAATAATTACAGTAATGTCGCACTTATTATCCATATATATAAAGTCGTACTTGAGGTTAGGTGCGAGTTTGAGGTCCAATAGTCTTTCAATGCACTATGCATCCTCGAAGAGAACTTGCGTTCATCTTTGTTCCGGGTTCGATTGACGATGATGGAATGTAACTAGCTTGATTAGAACATGTTTAAAATTAGGACAGTTTTCCTCAGAAAATAACGTTTGTTTATATTTTCTTAAAGTTTTCTCTCTTCCTTCTTAATGAAAGGCAACATTTATATCGTTTATTAATATAGAGAAATATATTAAAATCATGTGAAAAAATTCTAGATTAATTAACACCTTAAAATGTATTACCGGGGATGTCTAGAAAATTCGAAAATAAGGTGTCCTGGGTAAGACAATAAATTGCATCCGCGTCCTGGGTAAGACGATAAACTACATCTAACAGCAAGGCCTCTTAAATGCTGGTGCTTCCAGATCCACACGGATCCGGGGTGTTAGCACCTATTAGGATCCCAGCTATGGGCAAATAGTTGTCCTCCAAGCTTAAAGTGTAAAAGATAGGTTTTACTATCAGCAATATATATTTTGCAAAAGATTATTACCAGCAATGAATTTTTGAAGATAAAATTATTACCAGCAATATATTATTACCAGCAATACATTTTTGGAAAAAAATATTAGCAGCAATACATTTTTGAAAAAAAATTATTATCAGCAATACAAACCTTGTCGGCATTGAATAAAGCATTGAAGTTGATATACCGTAAAACAAAATGAACCAAATCAAAGCAATATATTTTTTAAAAGAAATATTACCAGAAATACCTTTTTCAAAAGTATAAAAAGTGAAAATATGAAAATATAAAAATAGGTTTTAATACCAACAATACATTTTTTGGAAACATTATTACCAGCAGTACATTTTGAAAAAGAAAAATATTATCAACAATTCATTTTTTGAAAAAAAAATATTACCAACAATAAAAATCTTATCGACCTTAAATAACCCATTAATGCTGATATGCCGTAAAACAAACCAAACCAAACCAATCGAAAATAAGAAGCAACTCACAATTGCTAAACACTCGGTACGTTTGAATTCTTGAATATCGTGAAAAAGTAAATATTTTCCTGATTGTACGGTACTGAGATTTGGAAAATATGGTACAGCTTTTTAAAATATATTTATATAACAATGGCTGCATTACTGGGTCGTATTATAGGCACAGTGGAGTAATGGATAACGGCTTGAGGAATCGGAGAGCCGAGTTCGAATTCCAGTCGAATCCATTACATTCACTTACGTACTAATACCCTTGGGAAAGGTATGAATCCTCTTCTTATCCCCCCAGATATGGGTAAATAACAGGACAGACTGGGTTCTATAGCATTGGATGGCAACTGGTCTAACGCAAAAAGAAATGGCACAGTGGAGTAATGGGTAGCGACTCGGATTGAGGAATCGGATTGCTGAGTTCGAATTCTAATCAAATCCGATACATTCACTTACATGCTAATACCCTTGGGAATGGTATGAATCCTCTTCTTCTCCCTCCAGCTATGAGATGGTAACTGGTCTACCGCAGAAAGAAATGGCAATTTACTGTTGGGAAATAATCTGCCTCGTCAGTCATGTATCGCAAGATGGTACATAACTCAATGATCTAATTTATTCCCTGTTTGTAGCTTCAGAGACATGGGGTCGTATAAAACACAAGAAATTTCTGTATCTTTTTTTATAGATTATACAAAAGCATTTGATAATGCATGACACAAGGATCTGTTTAAATTGCGACGAAATTGCGACGAAATTGAGATTCATTTGGAAAGTGAAGACAATTCCGAACTTATAACCCGAAACTGTATTTGTTCATCTTAAACAGCGATGCTATTCTCAGGGTGCTGGAGAATCTTGCAAGATGTATTACCGCTGTGCCTAATCCTATCAATATAAAACATGCAGATGACACAGAAAGAAAACTACAGTATCTTATAAACCCCTCTCATACCGTACCGTTACCGAGGCCTCGTCGGTTTTGTCCCACCTTCTATCTATGTGCAGCTGCTCAGTTCGAACACCACTTGTTCCGATATCTCAATCCTCACCCGGCTATTGAATAAGGAGAGTTAACCAGTACCCAAACTGGTTTAGGAATTAGTGTCAGTATAAGTCTTCGATTGTTGTCTTGGTGCTTCAAGTATTGTGATTCTCACTGACGATAAAGTTGTCTTTCTTCTTTTAGTCAATTAGCCGTAACTAACTCTTGTTGACGACTGAGCTGACTGGAAATAAAGTCAGGCTTTCACCAAAGAATTAATTATGCTAGTTTTTGTTAAATATAGACGATTTAATGAAGGTGAATAAAATAATTTACAATACTTGGCATCTATAACACACACACAAATAAAAGATTAGTAGGTGGCGACGTGGAATCTTGATCTAAGTGTTCAGAAAGGTTCAATCAGAAAGTCAAGTGAATGCTGGTTCCCTTCATAGTGCGTGTGTTCAACTGGGTGTGTGCCTGATGACCTGTCTGTCTCTGGTGTCCAAGCCCGCCATTGTCTCTTCAAAATCGAGCTGAATTTTTACATAATTCTCCGCCCATGTATCAAACTCTTCATACGCCAAAATAACTCAGTTTTCTATTGTATGAAGTTATAGTTAAAAGACCAAATCCTCTGTTTTGATTTTACACCATTTCATTCAGAGCCATTGGTCCGAAACCCAAAACATATTCGGCTGACATATCCGTCATAAACGGAATCAAAACCATAATCTCTGTCCTGTCCAATTCGAGGTCACTCCTCTTTTCTCGACAACTATTCCGGCCTGGTAAAATTAATAAGGACTAGAATAACACACATTAAACCATTCCAAACCCTCGCCTTGAAATTTAAAAACTACAATATCTGCAAAGAACCAGTTACCTTGTTATATTACTCATAAGTGAAATGTGATTTGTGCTAATCATTTCATTCCAAGCAAAGATCACAGGAAAAAGTTCACTGCTTTGTATGGACAAGTTTTCCATATTTCAAAAGACATGAAATTTCATGAAACGAAGAGAAAAAAAAACAAAAAACAAACATTAGTCCCAGTACTCCTTTGTGTGTTAGTAGCATAATTGCTTTGCTTCTGGGTGAATTGATAAAAAAAAAAATTCAAACCTCAGAGCACGCAGCCATTTTATAAGGAGTAGATAGATTTGTTTATCGTATAGTTCATACTCTTCTAGATCTTTTGAACAGGAATAGAGGTTTATCCCTTGTTTCCTGTATAAGATTGGGTTTCCGGTCTCTTTTTTAGTCTTCTTATTTTCTTTCAATAGCACCTTAGTGGCATTATCGCCTTGCTTGAGGTAAATTGTTTAAAAAAATAACACGGAATAGACGTAAGCAGCCACACTGTCGTCCTTGTGTCATATTAATTTATCAATTTGGGCTTTAAAAACGAATATTTTAAAAGCATATATATAATAAAGAGAAAGAAGAGTAAGATATGTAATGCATTGAACGTATGTCATCATTTGTTTGAAAAAGTACCCCTACCCTGCCTTGATTTAACCGCTTTTCGAAAGTAACTCATATTTTGATACAATATTTGTCAATGAAAATGAATACCCTACCGCACCTTGTTAAAATGATTGGATTTCCCCAAACTAATATTATGAATGCATCTTCTTATAAGCTCAATAAATTTCAAAATAAGTTATTCCAAAATTAGCTTGAAAATGAAACAGGACTAGTGACTTTAATTTAATTTAATTTAATTCTATAATTGCATTTGAAGTTTTTAGTTTCTGTTTTTGAAACATAGTAATTCCTGTGTATCGATAGGACCATATTTTAAAATTATTAAAATTATATATATATATATATATATATATATATATATATATATATATATTTGTCGTGGCACAATAGTAAAAATAAGAAAATCAAGTCGCAGTTGGTTTAAAGAACAAGTGTATTTAACATCACAGATACAAAGGTAGGAAACGGGTACTACTCAGTTAGGCAGTTGTAGTACTGTCGCAGCTTACACCGGGTAGGTATTACTGGCACTATATATAGTGAGAACCGGTGTTAAGGCGGTGCAACAATATATATATATATATATATATATATATATATATATATATATATATATATATATATATATATATATATATTCAGTGTGCGGTGGATAAATGATCATCATTTTATATTTTTAAATGCGCGTTCTTTGTTTTTCTTTGTCGACTGCACAGTATAATAGGTACAGTTGGGCACCGTCTATAAGAAAAAGAGCATCATAATGCAATTTTCTCCACCAGAAATTTGAAAATGGCATGTTCTACTGCTTGGCATTCCCGCCGGAGTCTCCAATACGAAAATTACAGAGAGTTTGGGTGTCTGAGGACAGTGCAAAGGATTTGGAAAGGGTTGGATTAGTCTAATGGTGATTACGTAGATCCGGCAGCTCGGTAAACTCACTCAGAGAGTTCTGAGAGGAAAAGATCTCCCGAGGTTGTTGGTGAAGACATCTGACACAACACGGTGGCTTACATCAAGTGCCTAGAGGATGTAGTGCTTGCATGGCTCAAGAGGGTGACTGCTGGAAAACCATATGTCCTGGCAAGAGGACTCCGCACCGTGCCACACAAGAAGGAGAACCCAGACATGGCTGTCACTTAACTCCCTACATTGCAACCCCCTTGATTATTATGTGTGGAGCGCAGTTGAGCGAGAGTCCAAGAAAACTTCATGTAACACCAAAGATGAACTGACGGGAAGGATTATGCGTCCGCAAATTGTAAGAGAGAGTTATCAACATTAATTTTCTGATATCGAATCCACGGTTATCTCCCTTTAACCCTGTCGGGAAGCTGCTTGCGCCTTTTCAGTGGGACCTTTACTAGGATTTTCAGTGCCAACAAATAATAAAAACTAAAAAAGAGGAATGCTTCTTTGTGTTAATGAGGAAATAAGAGTTTATCTCAAATTAGGCCTTATATCAAGGGGATTGCTAGTCAAAAACAAGCTCATACATTTCATTAAATATGTCTATTTTAATCATATTAAAATTTATTTGTGTTATATATATATATATATATACTAGCAGTAGAGCCCGGCGTTGCCCGGGGATGTAACAGTAAGAGATAGATCAAGTATCGACCATCATAAAGACTGAAAAATAAAATTGACAAAGATTAAGGTTGATGGACACGCATATCTTAATTAGGTTTTTTTTTTTGCGAATTGGTCAAACCCAAACTCAAACAAAAACATTGTTTTCAATCGTTATGAGTCTGCCGATTGAATAGAATTTTATTATAAACAATTGTCTTGTAAATGGAATTTTTAAAGCATTCTGAATGTAAAAATAAAGAAAAAAAAGTGTGCAAGACAATAAGAAACACTACCTGCCAAAAAAAAAGTGAAGTTTTGTTGAAATCGGTTGAAAAATGTAGGAAATCCGATCCCATATATAAACGAACACACAAACACACACACACACACACACACAAACAACCTGGGTTTTATAATAAGTATAACTCGATATGAGTTGTCCCTCTTTCATTCTGGCGTCAGAATTGTGTTTTATCGTGTTTTCTAATTGATTTCGCGCAAAAACAATTGTGTTTTTCCAATTTTTGGCGCTGTCAGAACTACCGCAAGGTAATTTTACGTAGTACTGTGAAGTTTTGTTGAACTCGGTTTAAAAATGTAGGAAATCCGATCCAATATATAAACGTACACACACACACACACACACACACACAATCTGCACTTTATAATAAGTAAGATTTAACACACTCATCGTCTTTTTGTTTATTTTATATTTACTTTTTATCACATTTGGTGAGATGCGAGAAAATTTTCATTCCGAAAATGCAGCCCAGAGAAAAATGTTCGGGAACCACTGTATTAGATTATTATTTCTTACGAAAGCGCATATTTTTGTGCCGAAATAATTCTGAAGAAATAAACGATAGAAGATGAGACATCTCCAAGTATGAAGGGAAAAGTGAGTACAATCTATTTTTTTGATTGAATAAAGTGTTAAGTTCAAAATGTCGTAAAGTACGATAGACAACTGAAGAAGGCCAAATGGTCGAAATATTGTGTGTAGAACAAAGACTAATATATAATAACAGTAATTCATCATCGCAGAAATTCAGACAGATGCTTCCACATTGTATATTCATTTTCTTGTAATACTCAAAAGCAGCAACGATATTCCTTGTCTGTGTTTCTCAGTCTTTTGTCTTTTCATCTTCGTTCGTCTATCATTCTGATTTACATCTGCTGGTCACTCTCTACCTCTGTCTGTCTGTGTGTCTGCCTTTCATCTTCTCTCACTCGCTCTCCCATTCAATTATACATTTGACGTTCGCTTTACATGCAACCTCACCGCTTCCGTCCCCAGTTTAGATCGTTTAAGAAATTTTGCAAATGAGAAAGGCCGGAGAACCTATCGGCTGAAACTGAGTGTTAAAAACAAACTTTACAGAAATTTCACGTTGAAAAACCCATTCAAGTAGGATCATCGAAGTTAAGCAACGTCGAGCATGATCAGTACCTAGATGGGTGACCCCTTGGTAATACCAGGTACTGTAAGCATTGATATGTAGGTGGTGTAATGGATAACGTTTCGAAATTGGAAGTCACAGAGCCGAGTTTCGATTCCAGTCTGATTTGTTATATTAATTTTCAAGCAATTACCCTTGGGCAAGGAATGAATCCACCAATTCAGCCAGTTAATTAAGTCGCATACGTGATACGCGCTTACGGTTCCTGACTGACTAGAAGATTTTTCCCGCAGTATGTAGCCATTTCTTTGTGCTATAGAGTAGTTGCCAACCAAGGCTATAGGATTCAGTCTACACTGCTATTTACACCGTAGCTGGGGAGGGGAAGAAGTTATGGATTCTTACCTTTTCCTTTGCGCTTAAGTGAACGTATCGATGTCGACTGGAATTCGAACTCGGCTCTCTGACTTCTCACTCCGAGCCGATGTCTTTTCCACCAATAAGCACATCCCGCTGAAACCAGTTATGTCAAATGAAACCCCGAGACAATGTTTGTCCACAAACTTTACTCAAGTAGACAGTGATAACCGATATATTTTATCCTCCTGTTATATTTAATAGAGAAACATGGCGAAAGTGAACTCATTCTCAATGTTTTCCGAGTCAACCCACTATTCTATGTTGGGTATATTTTGCATTAATAATTGTGTTTTATCTGAGTGGCTCATTAGTTAGCCTTGGCTGGACTGGTACTAATTAGGTCCAATGGCATATCAATACAGTAAACGGTAAGAAAGCAATGGACTGTAAACGGCTTGTGAGTGAGGCATACTTGATACCGCATCCGAGCAGATGCTTTGGTGGGTCATCTCTTGTGGTATCAATGAAGCGGCTCGCTGTTTTGATGTTCACTTCAGGAAATCTAAGCCAATCGAAAGAGAAAAAAAATAATTTGAAAATTTCTCTTTGGAGGCAATCGATTGGGTTAGGATCGATTTCGGGAGCGTATCGATCATTTAACCGCTCTCAGCTGGATGGGTTTGATTGAAACAAAATCGATAGACACGGCGGATTATATGTTGTTTTTGGTCTGATTTGAGAATCTCAAACCGAACGGGGAGACGCGGTTGGAACATCCCAAAGACAATTGAAACAACTTTGTACTTCGTTTTCCTTGTAGTGTATTTGGAAGCAATCGTATGAATACAAGGAAAATAACTTTGATAGATGCAGAGACGAGTCGGGACTGAGAGGAATAGAAAAAAAAGACCTTTGTTTACTTGAGACGAACGAAGAGAAAGGATGATTGCGAAAGAATAGAAAGAAAACGTGATATTTATTTTTTATTTGAGACGAAGGAATTCCATAGATGACTGAAGATCTGATTTGCATTGTTTTTTTTTAACGGCACATCAACTCCTTATGGGTCATTTAATGCCGAAATTTAATTTTCTTAAGAGCTTTGAAAATATATGCTAGTTACTTTTTCATTTTAATCAGTATTACAACATGAAAGGCAAGAAAGCCACTGAAACACAAGGGTTTATATGGTGGCGAAGAATCAAGAACAAAAACATTAAAAATTGACAGAAAAAGAAAAGATTAATCAGGAGGCCAGCAGATAGCGATTGACATTGCCTTTAAATTTTTTTCAGATTAATGTTGGCTGAAAAGCCGGAAAGGGAGATCCATAAGCAACTGGTCTAGGAGAAGGACAACTCTGAATTCAAAACCTGTGAA